>JBBDGT010000367.1:0-268620 GCA_037306005.1 Rhinophrynus dorsalis
TACCCGGAAGTTTGGGTAGGAGAGATGGGGAAGGAGAAGGTGTATTTCTCTGCTGGCAATATTGATCTCCCAGCGCAATTGGCTGGGAGATCAATAACTAGGGGGGCATGAGGAGGCAAAATTATATGAAGGGACATGGAACGTTCCTATGAACGATCCTGTCCCTTAATTAAACATTTATTTAGCCCACGCTTACGCTGCAGGGGCTTCTCGTGATGGGGGACAGTTTTTTGAAACCATGCAGCCAAAGCTTACTGGAAGTAAAGTTTTAAGCTGCAACTGCATTTCAGCTGTACAATGTACGAGCGTGGCACACTGGGAACAGCTGTGTCCACTCGTACATTGTACCTACTTGGAACTCAAGGGGTTAATTATAATTCACACTTTCAGCACTTCTTGATACGTGTTCTCTTTTGGAGGTATACAAGTGATCTGCTACCATCAAAACTGTTGTGTGGCACATCAAAATCGCTATTATTATTTTTGGTATGATTATCCTTTATTATTTCTTTTAATAGTTTTGTCCTTTCACATACCGTGCTCTTTAAAGCCTGTATGATAACATGATGATCTTCATTATGGTGCCATTATGTCTTTTCATAAAGGGCTATTACTCGTATTTAGGTTCTTTTTGTGTTGTGAGCTGGAATCTGGGTGATGACAGCTGGACTCCGTGTGGTCCGAGTTTTTTCGCCCTTCGATTTCAACTCACTATGCTTTGTAGCTCCATTCATTATTTTTGTTCCGCATATCATAGCCCGATATATTAATTTGTTTGTTTTTTGTAATGACAAACACAATGTCCATATGGTTTTTTAACCCCTTAACGTTCCTTGACAGTCATAGTACGTCATGGGTCGATCCGAGTTAATGACCCATGACGTACTATGACCGTCATTGAACTCTGGGCTCCCCCCGCGGCTGCATGCCGTTCAGGGAGTCCGGAATCCAAATTGAAAAAAAAAAAAAAGCTCCTTGGCCCTTTAGTGACAGCCACATTCCTGCACGGCCAGTCGTTAAGGGGTTAAGTTAAAAGCAGAGCCTGCATTTGTGGGAGGGGCTGCAAGCCCTTAAATAGCAGTCTGTAGCCTCTCCCATGGGGCGCATCGTCAATTGTGCGTCCCTACGTTCGTCATCTACAGTCTCAAGCCAGTCATCTGCCTGAGTACCTGTCAGCAGCGTCATCCTCCAGTGAGAAAGTTCATGTTCATCACTTCCGGTCCTATGATCCCCCAATCATCCAGACCTCTCGCAGGTCTCTTCCAGCATCTACATTCTACGGTCGCATACTGTGATTACCAAATGTAACTATGCCGCTTCAATTAGTTCACTAGTTCGCATCATGCTTATCCCCAAAACCCAGAGATTTGCAAGGTACTCTCATTAGAAGCAAAACATTAAAAACATACTTTCATCATTCAAAGAGAGTCCACGGTACTGACAAGCAATGTGGTGTACATCCTCCTGGCACTTAAGGGGTTTACACCGCATATCAATATCAGTCGCATTAATTACCTTCGGATTTCAGCTAGCCTGATGCCCCAAACATTCACCACACAATTATAACGGAGCAACAAGCTCCACAGCTGGGGCATAAGAAGTATATAGGTCACTACTAACATATTGAGTATAAATGACCAGCTTCATTATAATATCGTCTGAGAAATTAGTAGCATAACATCCCTATCTCCCAGCAAAATAAGAATCATGGGAATGTAGTCCCACCTTCTGATATTCCCCATTCTATCTTTACAAACGAAACATACTACTAGATTACTCATGCATGAGTACTTATATATATATATATATATATATATATATATATATATATATATATATATATTATTAGCAATTGTTAGAAATACTAAACAATGCAATTAATGTCTAACATAGTATATACAGGATCATGTACCAATATCTATAATACGGTTATACTCATCATTTGCCAGGTTTATGCATATGTTCTTCCAGGATGTTTCTCTATTCCAGGAGTACCTAGGACCTGCCAATCTGGTCCTATATATCTACATTTAAAGCCAATATCATAAGTCCTTCCTACCTAGGAACCTTTTCAATACTATAACTAATCATACACTTTATGTTTCATTCAACCATGGCAAGAATATCAAGACGTACAGTTTCAAATGACTCTCTTAACAATGTACAATTTAACAACTTTATCAAACACAGCTCTAGACACTATTGACTATCAATTCTACAGACCTATAGGACCCATAACAACTTCCCCACTAGTAATTAAGTTTAGAATAGCAGTAAGCAATTTATCTTCCATTTCTGCATTTCTCACTCAGTTTTTACCCCTAGACCATCTATCAACCTAAGACAAGGTAAGAATACCATTCACTCTTATGGGCCATTCAATTATAGGCACATCACGTCCAGGGGAGACTTCCTGTCTCCTCTGGTCAACCATCTTCACTACCACATAGACAGAATCAGCAAGACAAATTCACCCATCACACCAGTGGCCCCCCACCAGAGGGGTACCCTGCGTGGTTTGGGCTCCGTCTCTTCTAGCTCATCTCTACCATACTATCACAGTGCCTGTACTATACTGGCGACATTCTGTCAGTCTCACTCTCAGCTACTCCTCAGCTACTCGTTAAATACTGGGTCCTGTCACTTCGCTTGTTGCCCTTTCGTGGTGTTTCTGTACCAGAGCTTGTTCCAGTTTCTCATGTGATCTCAGTGTATGACCCGGACTGCCTGACTACTCTGCTCCTTCTGTTCCTTCTCTGTGCACCGACTCGGATTGGCTGACGTTCCTGCTCCGTGTACCGACCCGGCCTGGCTGACGTTCCTGCTCTGTGTACCGACACGGATTGGCTGACGTTCCTGCTCCGTGTACTGACCCGGCCTAGCTGACGTTCCTGCTCTGTGTACCGATTCGGATTGGCTGTCGTTCCTGCTCAGTGTACCGACCTGTTGGGTCCCTGTTCCCTATTTGTCCAGGGTTGCCTAAAGCTCTCTCCGTTGCGCTCATTGGGCTTGGCATCCGGGCATTGTTGCTATTACCGCATTATCATTCCTGCAGCCTGGTCTCGGTTACTGTCTGTGTCGCCCGGGGGCGACACTCCGGTGTGACCCTTCCATTCTGAGCCCATGGTACGCTAGACCCTATATCCTGCCATCAGCTGAGGTTGGTCTTCCTTGGGCGCCTCAGGCTACTATCCACCTTGGGCAGTCGACATTGGTCTGAGCGTTCGTTAACCCTTCGGGGAAGGGCCATTCTCCACCGGTTGTTTACATTGCAGTCTCCGTTGGGCACCTGCTGGGCATACAGTCTGTCTCCTGTTACTGCTACGGCAGTCTATAAGCTTATTAAGGGCCTCCGCTTACTCCTGTGGCGTTACTCACTATTTATACTCTCCCTCCCAAGTGATAGTCTTAAGGGCCTCGCGCTATTAGGGCCTGTCAGTCCTCCTGGCCTAATAGTAACCCATTCAGTGCTGCCTCGTTTGAGTATCACACGAAAGTTACCTGACCTGTGTCAGTATATTGTGTTGCTGTATTTAAACATATACTGGACCCGCGTGGGTATGTATTGCTGTAACCTGCCCTATGTCAGTACTATATTGTGCTATATATTACTGGACCCGTGAGGGTGATTGTTTTCTGAATATGTTCAATAAAACTGTGTTTTGTCTAACCTACTGTATCTGAGTGTCAAACAAACTGTTCCACATACTCTGCTACTGTACGGGTGCCCTGCTGAATTGTCATTAGTTTTTTTTTGCGGCAGAGATGGACCTACAAGGGACATCAAAAACCCTTCAGAATGCCTCAAATAATTGGGAGAAATCTGAAGTGATAGGTTTTGCCGTCTCCCATAATTGATTGGCCCACGCCAAGGTTTTGCCTGTCAACAGAAAATCATAAAGCCTACTTTGCTTCTCTCGGATTGGAAAGCATGAGGGACCAGTTCCAAAAAAATTCCGAGCTGATTAATGAACCCGCGACATAATGTGGGAACCCCATCGTATCTTAGGGGCAGAGGAGCGGACCCAGACAAGCCCTTGTATCACATATTTTCCACCTGAGTGGTTGTCACTGATGCCGATACCGAGGAGGCCATCAGTGGTTGCCCAACTTTGTCCAAATGCATGGTTCGGTCTAGCAGTGTCTGCAACACTACTGACAAATGATCAAGCCGTTGTCCCTGCATGTCCATCCTGGACATAATACTCAGCAACTGCCCGCTACTGGTCTCAGTACTGTCAGTGTTCATGGCCCTTTCGTACTGTCACGGAGTGACTAGGAAATTAACACACTGACAAGTACAGATGTACTTAATATAAAACTTTATTAAATACAATGAATGGCAGGAGATAAGGCAACAGGCTGATGGCAACAAATGACACAACAGTAGCACAGTAATGACACAAAGTGGCAGTAGATAGTGGCACACCTTCACAAGACCAGGAAGGAACAGTGGAGTCACTTTCCTTACCTTTCACCAGGCAGGAGGTTAGAAACGGAATGGCCCTGGGGCTACACGGTAGATATGAGGGCAGTGCAGAGCACTCCCATACACAGATAGAATTGCACACCTTCACAAGACCAGAGAGGAACAGTGTAGGCACTTTCCTCAACCTTCACTGGACAGGTGGTCAGAAACGGAATGGCCCTTGGACTACACAGAAGATGTGGGGACAGTGCAGAGCACTCCCATACCCGGACAGGATGACACACCTTCACGAGACCAGAGAGGAACAGTGTAGGCACTTTCCTCACCCTTCACAGGACAGGTGGCCAGTAGCGGAATGGCCCTGGGACTACACGGTAGATGTGAGGACAGTGCAGAGCACTCCCAAACACACAGTCGGCAGAGATATGGAGCAGACCAGTATCCCAACAGGGGTAGGCAGGTAGCCAGATGGAGGATAGGTTAGGCAGCACAAACCGGTACGGCCACAGGAGGTCAGACACACAGAGTGACCGACAAGCGCCGCTAACGGAAGCGAGAGCAGAACGGAAGACACAAGGCAGCACGGGAACCAAACCGATGCACGGAATGGTCATGGAACGCAACACAGAGAATAAACAAGGAGGCAGCCAAAGGTCAAAACTGGATCGGGTAGACAGACGTCGACAGTGGTCATAACCGGAACGGGTAGTCAGTCGTAGCCAGAAGTTAGAACTGGAATGGGTAGTCAGACGTAGCCAGGAGTCCAAACCGGAACGGGTAGTCAGACGAGCTAGGAGTCAGAACTGGAACGGGTAGTCAGACGTATCCAGGTAATACACAGGAACGGTAATGGACCAACACAGCAATAAGCTCAGGTACACCACGAAAGGGCAATGGAAATGACACAGGCTGAGGTTTATAAACCCTGACAGGTAGGTGGAGCAATGACCTCATTAGCGTGGTGCCCTATAAGAATAGCGACTCAGCGAGAGCGACCACTAGGAAGTAAACAATGTCGCTTCAGGGCAACATCCAGCCACAGGCAATCACGAGGCACTGTGATAGAAGCACCCTGATATGAAACAACTTCAATTCTAACGGGTGCTTCTTTAGTGGATGCCGACTCTCACACATATGCTCAAATTGTAAGAAAGCCCACTCCAGGACCATATACCCATGATTCAATTCCATAAATAAAAGTCTGGGTGGAATTTACCTTTCTCTTCTGCAGTCTCTCCTCATTTCTCACCCTGATTCCTCATTGACAGAATACATAATCACAGGATTTAAAGAGGGATTCCACACAGGCATAATAGCCTGCCCATCCACGTCAGTCTACTACCCCAATCTAGTATCCACCCTAGCCAAGCCAGCAGAAGTCTCAGTCCTCCTAGCAATAGAAGCAGAGAAAGATGTTCTAATAGGCCCACTCTTAAACCCCCCCTTTTCCCCGTCTGGTGCATCAATCCACTAGGACTTGCAACGCGCACATTTTCATCTAAAAAGCTACTGATCATAAACCTTTCAGCCACCCCACTCCACATTGGCCCCCAGTATTAACTCGCCCATCCCCACAGACTCCTTTTCACTTCAGTACGCCACCATAGATAACACCATTAGCCTCATTCAACAAGTCCTCCCCGACTGCTGGCTCGCCTAAATAGACATAGAAAATGTGTTCAAACTCCTCCCAGTTCACCTGTCACTCTGGCACTTACAGGGAATAAAATGGCTAGATCAATACTATTTCACAACCAGACTCACCTTTGGCTGCCGCAGCAGTCCCAACATTTTTGATGACTTTGCAGACATTCTCTGCTGGCTTCTGCTCAACCACAAACAGTATACTGCTTGCTGTCAGTATCCCAACAGTATGGGAGCACTGTGCTGCAGAAGAGAGATCTGTTCGGTTCTTAAAGCGCCCACTGGGGTAATTAACCGATTAAAACCAAAAATATTTATTATTTGAATCTTAAAAGCAATTCTGTGTGTGTCCCTTTAAGTAAAACAATTAAGCGCAGTATCCGTCTGGGGCTTTTAAAAAATGGGTTTTTAGACCCACTAATAATAGGAATTAGTTTGGGGGTGAGGGTGTTGTAGCTTAATGTTTCAAAATACAACTATGTTAGTTGTTTTTGCAGTATCTGAATATTATTAGTTGGTATGTTATTTACAGGAAACGGGAGAAGATTGTATTCGTTTCTCAGGTTGTATTTTTCTCAGTGGTACTGCAGTGTCTGACAGCAGCAGACAGTACTTATATCTGCTACATGGAGCCTTAAGGCTCTATATCCGGGTGCAACTGGCTCGTTACTGATAGCCAAGGGTGTGCTTTATTTAGCACAGCGAATCCTGAGCCGTTTTAAGTTATTGTTGCACTTTATGATTGCTTTCCTTTTATACCTTCATTATTCAAGTGTAAGGAGAGAAACTCAGTGCTTATTCTCTCCTATTCTTGTTTTCAGCACAACCTGATAAAGGGTAACTGACTACACCTGTTGCTTTCTCGTTCACTGCTTTTACCAACCACTCCTGTTATACCTGTAGTTATTCAAATGTATTAGCGTTACTTCTCTCCACTAGGACAAGTTGTTCATAGTTCAAATTTTCAACTGCTAGACTTGATTATGACCAGAGGAGGGCTGGCAACTTGTGGCCCAGGGGGCAAATTCAGTCAAGTGGCCCATTTCTATATTGTTCAAGCCCACTGTCTTAGCCCACCCCCTTTTGTTAATTTTAAAATTAGCCTTAATGTTGTGATGTAAGGCGAGTGATACCACATAGCTTACAGTTGAAATTGGGCTACAGTACTGCACTACTACAAAGCTTAAAATGTAAGTAAAGCTACACTAGTGATACTATAGAGCTTACAAAGGAATGGGTTATGCTACTAGTATAACTCCATTTAGATTGTTCTACTGTGGTGTCATTTATGTAGTTCCATTTCAATTGTAAGATCTATGTTATCACTAGTGTAGCTCCATTTACAGCAGCAGTTGGGAGATTTAATGAGGAGCAGTGGCCCACCAGCCCAGATATATGACCAGCCCAGGGGACAATTGCCCCCCTGCACCCCAGACCAGCCCTCCCCTGATTATGACTACACTAAGAGTTACTAGCGTAACGGAGACTATTTCAGTTCACTAGTGCCTGTCTATCGCTGTGATTAAATGATTCCTATTTAATGTAATGAGTTTTACTAGCAGAACTCTGCCTTTACTTAGGATTTTTTAACAATCTAGTCTTCTTGAATCTACTGGCATCTCGCTATCTAGTTTTCTAGATTCTAGTATATCGGAGCCTGTTTCATTTCTCTGGCGCTTTGATTGTCAATATACAAGAGTTGCTCAAAGTATTCAGTTTTGCTAACAGAATTCTGCCTATACCTAGAATCACACAGCTGCTTAGCCTTTCTGAATATACTGGCATTCTCATACGCTCGTCTCTCTAGCTCTTAGTAAGTTACTTTACTTTCTTTTTCTTTGTTAGATCCTGCTTGAGATTGAATTCATATAGGTTACTAAATCACCCACACAGTATCCCCCCCTCCACACCACCCTACGCGTTTCGCCCTGTGGCTTCGACAACATCGCCCCTGACGAAGCCGGAGTAACCAATTT
Source organism: Rhinophrynus dorsalis (assembly GCA_037306005.1). Taxonomy (NCBI): domain Eukaryota; kingdom Metazoa; phylum Chordata; class Amphibia; order Anura; family Rhinophrynidae; genus Rhinophrynus; species Rhinophrynus dorsalis. The sequence continues at coordinate 8,050 of JBBDGT010000367.1, forward strand.
ATTTATACTATTGGAAATTTGATATATAATAGAAAGTACCTCCTCTGTGTATTTCATTTTCCTATAAACAGCACATGCTCTTCTGGTCAGAGTGTAGTGTCCTCACTGGCCCTCCCTCTTAGTCCTGCACTGTGTGAATGATGGTAGTTCAGCACAGGACCAAGCACAGTTGAGGACACCCCAGGGCTCTCTTCTCTGAATCCCTCTGCTCTTGTGGCCACAACAAAAGACAGGGGCTGAGGAAGGCACATGGGACTGAGGTAGTTTGCATCAAGGCCAGCCCCAGGACACATGGCATACTGAAAGGTTTTTCTCCCCTCGATCAATTGCTAAAAACTAGGGTGACCATATTTCCCGGATAGCTCGGGACAGTCCTGGATTTTAAATGTTTGTCCCTTGTCCCAGGCAGCCCCCTTCTGTGACAGTACAATGTCCCAGAATGAAGATTCCTGAATTCAGAGGTCTAAACACTATAAAAAGAACAGCCCATAGACTACTGTCACAAAGTGATGTCTCTGCTGGGCTATAGAAAAATGGCTTCCAGACAGAGATATAAACACTAGAGAGAGAACTGAGCCTTAATATCGACATCAATCAAGACCTGCAGTACAATTTTGTTGTAGTGTAATGCTAATCTAAGGCTTTGGGCTTGATGTATATTTTATTGTAGTCCACCATATGCACCACTTTTTGTCACAGCAGTCAATGGGCAGCTTTCCCTCTAGTGTCCAGAACTCTGTGATGCGCTCTTCTTTGTGCAATTTACCTTAATGCCAGAAGTGAAATGTGGACACCCTACTAAAAACATGGAACCCTCTGAGCGCCAAATATATGAGAAATGTGTTGCTATGGATTGCACACCTACATAGGTTGCAAAAGGGTTAATGTTGCAATTGGGTTGTAGATGGGAAGGAGAGGACCACACAAGGGGTGGATCAGGTGAGATAGAGGAAATCACTTGTACCAGTAAGGGACTGCATAGCACAAAAAACAGACACACATTAATAGCTTTAAAACAATGTTACTAACTAAGGGCTCGATTCAAATGTTGGAGTTAAAACCAGCGTGAAAAAAAAAACTGGCTTCGCATTGTGAGAAGGGACGAATTGTACAACGTGCGATGCCAGGCAGCAGGGCACAATGCCAACACGTGAGGAGGGGAGAGAGGTATTGGAGGAAGCGGGCAGCAAATACAAGCTTGCCACCCGCTTCCTCCGATGTCTCTCTCCCCTCCACCCGCTTCCTCCAATGCCTCTTCTTTTGCTGAAGCCAAGTTTCGTTGTAATATAGCACATGTCCACACTTGGGAGAGGGGTTGCCTATTTGCTAAAGGCAGCGCTGCTGTCAGCGCAGGGTTCCTTCAGCAATACAGTATGTCACTCATTTAGTAAGCCTTTGAATGCCAGAGTGGAATGCAGCGCACTGCTTTGCAATGCGTTGCGTCCCACTCTGGCACTCAAAGGGTTAATAATGTCCTACTTACTGTGTCCCTTTGTTAGTAGTGTTTTTGCTCCACTCTCCGTTTGAAGGAGAGTGGAGCAAAATTACTTACAGCAAGGGGACACAGGAGGTAGGGCATTATGAATGAATGGCTGTAAGTCAAAATACATTTATAAATGGCTTTTTAATAAAAAATATGTATTAACAACACACACACATATATACAAGCAAGGTATGTACCTTGCCTATTAACCCTTTGGGTACCAGAGGGCTAGGAAACATGCTAAGCAATGCTTTCCTACCTCTCTGGTACTCAAAAGGTTAACTGAGGAATAAAAGACAGATTTGTCCACTACATGGAAGTCCATGAGGTGGATGTGGATGGGGTTAGTATGTCACATATATGCAATATAAGTGACATACTAAGGGGGGTGGTGGAAGGGGGCATTGTGTAGTGCTTGGTGTACTAGCTTTATTGATTGTAACCCTTTGAATGCCAGAGGGGTGAGCAGTGCACATCCCTATGGCATTCAAAGCTGTCCATGGTGCTGAAAGCCATCTCTGTGTTCCCCTAGTGGCTGGGTAGGGAAAAGCACAGAGAATGCTGTTCAAAACTGTCAACGTGTATTTTTTACACTGTGTGGTGTGCTGTTCTCCAAAAAAAAATAGGTGTTAGATTTCTGGAGAGAAATGTTGCAACTTAACGTGAGTTAGCCCTAACTCCAACATTTGAATAGCTTTTGGCATCGCTTGTACATTATCCTCTATGGGTGAGATCTTGCTGTTCTGGCGACGGGCGACGTGTTTCAGAACTGGCGTCACTTGTTACTAGAGGAACATTTGCATTGCTCAGTTGACGTTAAAACCAGCGTCGCCAGTTTTTTCTGATGACGCCAACATTTGAATCGAGCCCTAAAACACATCTAACACAACATACAGGTAATTGTGAAGGATGTTGTTTTAAATGACAGTTTAGTTATTTAAATAAATTAAAACACATAAGAGAAGGTAAGTAGAAAAATATTGGTTTAGCCCTGCCCTCCCCTTCCATGATTTGTCCAGACTATAACCATGACAAGCTCCAGGGAAATTCAGTTGGCTCGACCCCTCACAATAATAAAAAGTGCATCACAACTTAGTAGCATAGGCGCAAATGCAAAAATATGGTGAATTATGTTAACCCTTTCACTGCCACACTACAACAATAGATGTATGCCTGACTTCTCCACACATCGTATTTACCCATGGAAGAAAAGAACACCACAATGTCTGTCACATCTGTCAGTCACCAGGAAACTGTTTAGTCAATACACCTCACCTCACTCATTTCTATATGGTGTGGATTAATGGGGTCTATGGTGTAGTACTATCATGTGTAGATGATTCTTGGGACTGAGCACCAGTTCCCTGCACATGGTATAAGGCAGTCATAGGTATTAAAGTCCTAACACTGGCAGTAACGGATCATACACTACAGAGCATAGTGCAGTCTCTGGCAGTAGAGGATATTACCACTGTGTCTGCACTGAGGAATTCATCACACAGAGTTTGATGCGCTATGGAAACAATGAAATTCTGGGACAAACCAAGTGCACCTTAGGGAACAAATAAACATCCCAATTGATTTCATTGAGGTTTTAATTCTCAGATCAAAGTTTATTAATTATTCAATAGAGGGACGGAGACAGACAGGAGTATAATCACAGGAGTGTAACAGAGATCACAGCAATACATCATCAAATGACAAAATATGAGAGCAATATGATGAAATATGATGAAATATATCAAGAGAACAAATGCTACACTGAGCACAAGGCGGAGTGTTTATGGTTCCTGTGAATATGAGGCAAGCAGGTCAATCTCAACCCCCCCATATCTTACCAATTACCTTATCAAGTGAGGGGACAAAGGGTTGTGTCTAAGTTCCTGCTGGTCGATGTGCAGTTGGTCCTGGGGAGGTGTTAGAGTTAACAGTGACTTAGACAGTAGAAATAAATGGAGATTTTAACCCCTTGAATGCTAGAAACATCTCCAATGTATTGCAATGCATTGGAGATGTCGCTAGCTTTTATGGGGTTAAATGTCCCATTTAAATCAGTGGGCTCATTTGGAATATATATTAATCACCCATTAAACCAGTTTACTTAGTATATCGGCCCCATTGTCGGACCAAAGTTACAGTTGTAGCAGACATCTGACGCACCCCGAGTAAATCGCCAATGTGAACTACATTAAAAGATACAATGGGTTGTATGCAAGATAGTTATATATTCACCAGTTACAGTGTAGTTTTGATTAAAAATAAATAGGAACAAAATGTTACTGAATTGCACTTTTTTTATGATTTTTTAAAATAGTGTTTAAAAAGGTCAGCATGACTAAAATGTCCTTTATTTCATGAACAGATTATCGATTGAGCCTAATGCAGCAAAAGCAATTAGTGGTCATTTTCATGCATCTAGAGAACTGTGGTGTTAATTTAGAAGTATGTGCTATTCAACATTAACACATCAGTATGTTTGAGTTATGGCACTGTGCACAACTGGTAATGTCACACATATGTATGGATTTCATATAATAGATACAACTCTGCCCAGTAGTACCAATCTCTTGGGTTTTTGTCTTGCATCCTACACTGTGATAAAGTCGTCTGTGTGAACTTACCCTAATAGGGCAGGTTTTCTAGATCTCCCTGCCTGAGCACAGCCATTAATCGATCATTCAGTCTGATTAGTTCAGAGAAGAAAATCCTTAAAACATTCATTGCTAGGGGAAAAAGCCTCATTGCATCGCTCCGCGGTGCAGATGGTTTGCTCCGGAACAGCTCTTCTTTAGCTCATTAGGTTTTTGGGAGGAGGAAAGCTGATGTATTAACTAAAAGTGGGGCAATTTTGGGGCAAACCAAGTGCATCACAGGCAACAAATAATATACTCATTGCTTTATGTGGGACTTTTACCTCCTTAAATGTTAGATAGAAGTCCAATGCATTGCTTTATACACATGCAGGCATTATGACTCATGGGTAACATAAGAGTGTCATGTGACAGAACAGGACACATAGTACAGATGTATAATATAATAGTGCTATCTGACATAATAACATATGTATTCAACATAATAGTATCATTATCCATGATTACACTTCCATTTGCGGGAACAGGATACCTCTAGGGGCTCGATTCAGTTGGCACTGGTAGTTTCATGTCACAGTCAGCTATTCTATTAGGTGTATGTGAAACACTATAGAAAGGTAAAAATGCACAATGGGTGCTTCATTTTGCCCTCTGATATCAATGACAAAGGCAATGAATTTGCAGTTCAGTTGATGTCCAGGGGGTCTTCTGCCCCAAGTCTTCCTCTTTAATTCTTCTTCAACTGTTATCTTCTTTCTTCTTCATCTGTGCTCTTGTTCCTTCTTCATCATTAAACTTAGTGTTGCACCTCTAAAATAAATATAGGTATTAAAATGAATGTTTTCATTAAAGTTACTCTGCTGCTGTGGGAGGCAGAAAAACAGAACAAAAAAACCCCCACAGGTTTAAACTGTAAATATGCATCTCTTAGCAGTGGGAGTACCCTTATTTTACTAAACTGGAAATACCCTACAATATATTTTTTTCATTAAAAAAAAAAAGTTTACTGCTCCTTTAAAACAATGTAGACAATTTGAAAACCTCTTTGAAAAAATTATAGTAAACAAGAAATATCTATACACCATTATGAATTTATAATTAAAAAAAAAGTCCAGAAATACCTGTTAGTTAATATGTGAGCTGGAGAGCTGTAATGGTGCTGTTTACTACAATAAACAACTGTCCTTATTGATAAAGAAACATTCTGTCTCCCTCTCACTCATTATCAAATTGTCTCTGCAGACAACCTCAGTGTAATTAAATTCTTGATTGCTAAAGAGTCAGGGCCAGACTGGGAACAAAAGCCAGCTCTGGAAAAAGTGGGATACATTTCACCCGCTATCACTGTGTGTATGGCAAATCTTTTGTGGTAGGTCTAAACCTGTGAGAGTTGTTTGCACATACCTAGAACTCAAAGGATTTAAACCTCAGAGTGCCATGGTGGTATTGCGTACAGCCTTGGACAGGTGTTCCCACAGTGCCAAGCCCGTATGCAGTACTGCAAACTTGAAGTCACTACATAAGCCGATACTGCTGTCATGCAGTGGATGAAATTAAAATAAAATGGTCAGCTTTTTTGGGGGGGACATCAGAGCCTCTCCTGATCCCCCCCCAGTAATCAGTCTCCCAGTCGATCACGTTTGGAGATCAATATTTGAAATGCAGAAGAGCAGTATGCTCTGCATCTTCACTGCTACATAAACTTCAGAACAGGAGTGGGAGGGATCAGAGAAAGCCTACTCATGTCATTTGTGATGTGCGCAATGGTGACATGAGAAGGCCTTCCACCGATCCCGTTCACTCCTACTGATTAGGGAAGAAGAGCGCAGGAGAGAATATTGCTCTCCTGTGTTGCCAACACTGATATCCCAGCATGATCGCCTGGGAGATCAATAACTGTGGGAGCATCGGAAGGGGTCCTGATGGCCCATTGAGGTCTGATCACATATGATTTAAAAAAAACAAAAAAACAAGAAAACTCTGTTTGCCACAGGGAGCTCCAGCACATTGATTTGCAAAGCACTGGACACCCCTAACACATACATAGAATCTTCTGTTTGGAAGCCCATTTTTTTATTCAGTCGTGATTGGGGTCATCATTAGGGGTCCTGATGCTTCCCTCAATGAGGTCTGTATAAAACAAAATGGAAAAAAAGAACATTACCCCGAGTGTGCTACTGAGGAAGGGGTTCTACGCAGACTCCACCTGTGGCACACACAGGACTTTTCACTCTTTTATATTTAGACCTTGTTGGGGAGCATCAGGAGAGGTATGAATAAAAAATAATAATAAAAAAATGTAACCCTGTGTGTGCCACGGGGGGTCCAATGTATTGCTTTGCAATGCGCTGGACACCCCTCTGGCAGACATAGGATTATCATTTTATCATTCATTTTTGTTCAGACCTCATTGGTTACATCACCCCACCCCCTCCCCCGCAAGGTCTGGATAAAAAGTAATGGGGAAAAAATGTAACCAAGGGGGTTCCAATGTATTGCTGTGCAATGTGTTGGATCCTTTGTGACACACACACACACACGTTTATTTTTTTTAGTTATATTTTACTTAGACCTTCTTGAGGGGGCATCAGTACCCCACCACATGAAGTCTGAATAAATGGGGTAACATTAACCCTAAAGTGCCTCCCCTCTAGCCAGGCTCCACAGCCCACTACAATCCCATTACCCGTTCCTAATCCCGACAGCCTAGTGCACTGCAATCATGCTGGCAGTCAAACAATTTACAGTGCACATTTGTAGTCACAGATCCTCAGTGTGCATTAACCTCACCAGATCAGTCTTGCTCTGCTTTCCACTAGTCGACATACCCACATACAATGTCTGAACCCCCTCCCTGGCTGTCATAGGTCTGCACATGCACTGACTGAGCCTCAAACCTGTTTCAACTGCTAGTCAGAATCACACACACCTATTTGCTTCCCCATCCTTGTTCCACTGGTAGCCATGTGTCACGGTTTGTAAGAACACTCAGACAAGTTGGTAAGATAAAATCAGCTTTATTGAGAATAATAAAGAGCACAGGGTCACCCTTCACAGGTCCAGATCTGGACAGTACCGTGGCACTTCCCAAATCTGACACGGGTCAGGGTACAGCAATAAGCAACACAAAACAAACAACAATATGATCTGGAACAGATGACAGGAACCAGGAACAGAACCACAGCAGTACCACCTAGGAAGCAGCCCACGTAGCTAGACAGTAGGTGACTGCAGGGCAGAATCCCCAGAAGGCTAGGGATAGAATAGCGGACAACCGGAACACTGGAGAGTGACCCGGACCAGGCAAACGGAGGCAACACTGACAGGCTATAGCCAGGCATTAGTCCCAGGAGGCAAGGGTGACCTGAGGCAGTACTGACACACACAGCAGGGAGTGATCCCTGGAGAATGGTAATCGGAGGCAACACAGACAGGCACAGGCGTAGGCCAGTCTCAGGAGACTGAGGTAACCGAAGGCAACACTGACAACCTCTGGCAAGGCACTAGTCCCGAAGACTAGGGAAATCAGAGGCAACACTGACACCCTCTGGCAAGGCACTAGTCCCGGAGACTAGGTAAATCGGATGCAACACTGACACGCACTGGCTTGGCACTAGTCTAGGAGACTAGTGTAACCGAAGGTAACGCTGACAAATACTGGCGAGACTCTAGTCTGAGGAGACTAGGAACAGGAGGCAATGAATAGATAAACAGCCACAGTCAGGATCAGTACTCTAAGGGTAGAAGCCAGGCCCAGATCAGATACAGCCAGGATCGATACATAGAGTGTAGTCAGCCACAGCCAGGATCGGTACACAGAGAGCGGTAGTCAGCCACAGCCAGGATCGGTACACAGAGCACGGTAGTCAGCCACAGCCAGGATCGGTACACAGAGAGCAGTAGTCAGCCACAGCCAGGATCGGAACACAGAGCGCGATAGTCAGCCACAGCCAGGATCGGTACACAGTGAGCGGTAGTCAGCCACAGCCAGGATCTGTACACAGTGAGCGGTAGTCAGCCACAGCCAGGATCGGTACACAGAGCACGGTAGTCAGCCACAGCCAGGATCGGTACACAGAGAGCGGTAGTCAGCCACAGCCAGGATCGGTACACAGAAAGCGATAGTCTGCCACAGCCAGGATCAGTACACAGATCATGGTAGTCAGCCACAGCTGACAGAATCAATCAAAATATTGTCCAGGTATATTACTACACAAGACTGTAACATGTCCCTGAGAACATCATTTATAAGTTCCTGGAATACTGCCGGGGCATTGCATAGACCAAAGGGCATTACTAAATACTTGTAATGCCCTGTCCGAGTATTGAAAGCAGTTTTCCACTCATAACCTTCTCTGATCCTTACCAGGTTATATGCTGCCCTTAGATCCGATTTTGTGAAAATGGATGCCCCTTTTAGTCGATCGAACAATTCGGTGATGAGTGGTTTGGGATAAGCATTTTTAACCATTATCTTACTGAGACCCCTATAATCTATACAGGTTCGGAGTTCCCCATCTTTCTTTTTGACAAAAAAGAATCCAGCCCCCGCGGACGAGGAAGATTTGTGATTATACCACGGGCCAAGGTGTCAGCAATATACTCCTCCATGGCCCGATTCTCCTCACAAGACAGTGGATAAGTTCTACCCCTAGGAGGCATGGTGCCAGGTACAATATCAATAGCACAATCATAGGGACGATGCAGTGGCAAAGTGCTAGCCTCTCCCTTACTGAACACATCGCTGAAGGCCTGGTATTCAGGCGATAGGGAGGGAGAGGTACACAAAATCTTAGTGGGCTGCCTTAAGCAACGAGCCATGCAATAGTCAGACCAGGCCAAAATCACACAGGACCTCCAATCCATTCTGGGATTGTGAGTATGTAGCCATGGGAACCCCAGTATGACTGCATAGTGTGGAGACTGAATTATTTGAAACTTCAAGGTCTCCTTGTGGAGCTCTCCGATACAGATCGACAATGGACATGTCTCCTGAGTTACCTGGGGAGGTACCAATGGTCTTCCATCATTGGCCTCAATGTCCAGCGGGGACTCTCTATTGACCAGTGGGATATTATGCAGAATGGAGAAATCCCTGTCCATGAAATAGCCGGCCGCACCGGAATCAATCAAGGCAGGAGCGGTAAAGGTCAAGGCAGCCCATGAAGCTACTATATTCACTATGGGTTTAAGTAGCGTGACCTCTGTGGACTGGTATACGCCACCTAAGATCTGTCCCCCACTGGACCATAGGTGCATTTGTTTCGCGGCCGCATGGGGCATGTCTTTAACAGGTGACCTGCCTTCCCACAGTACAGACACAGGCCCCGCCTACAGTGAAAGGACCGTTCCTCCTTTGATAACCGTGTAAAGCCTAATTGCATCGGTTCAGTGCTCCCGCTTGTGGAGCCAGGAGGTATGGGACGAGACGGAGGCAAGGGTGGGAAACCAGAACTGGTCAATGACCCAGTCGCTGATCTCTGCCTACGATCCTTGTAGATGTTCCTCTCCCTTATCCGGGAATCAATCAGGGTCGCATAATCAATAAATTTATCCAGCTCCTCTGATAAATCTCGAGCTGCAATTCCGTCTTTTCTTTTATCATCAAAACCTTGCACAAAGGCTGCCACAAGTACCTCATTGTTCCAGCCTACCTCTGCTGCAAGCGTACAGAATTCAATGGCATAGTCAGCAACCGTACGTGTGCCCTGTTGGATTCTCATTAAACGTTTAGCAGCAGAGGTGGCGGGCCCGGGAACCTGAAATACACTGCGGAAGGCCCTTACAAACTTGGTAAAGTTTGAGGTGATAGTTTTAGCCGTCTCTCAAATCTGATTTGCCCAAGCTAGAGCTCTATCTGTCAGCAAGGATATCATGAATCCCACCTTGCTCCTTTCGCTCTGGAATGCTTGTGGTACAAGTTCCAGAAAAAAATTAGTTGGTTCAAAATCCCACGGCAAAGAGTGGGCTCCCCATCATATCTTAGTGGGAAAGGAGCGGTAGCGGACAGCCCTCTACTGGAAAGGCTCAGAGACGGAACCTGTGCCATTGGTGTCTGGACTGGGGTGGCCACCGAAGGCTGTACAGGTTTTTCTTCACTTCTGTAGCTGCTATAATCATTTTAGTACAGGCAAGTCGTGTTTGAGAAAATGGTAGAAAAATCTCTCTGTTCGTCTTGGAGGAGTCAGTATCAGTTGTACTTGTCTCTCTCTCAGATGTCCATCGGTAAAGTATATCTGTTAGTCAGAGATGCTCAGCTAGCTCATTAAGAAATTTGTATCACCTGCCAATCTCTTCTCAGTCAAACAAGATTTTTGCTTTTTTTTTTTTTTTTGGGGGGGGAATCACCTTTTTCCCTTCACACTCTTCTAGTCTCCCTGACATAAAATAAATTGCCTTCTCAACAGAATACCTAAACTATACTCCAACTCCCACTTTTTTTTGCCTTTTCTGTCTCTAACAAACGCAGAATGACATGTTGCAGGAACGGACACCCCTTTTACACTATCTTAGTCAGAAAAGAAGGTAAACTTTGCATGGTGCGGGGGAGGTGTTGGTGGGGATTCATTCTTACCTTTGTATCATTGATTTCAATGCAAGGCGGAAAAACGTGGAAAATCAGCACTTTTTGAGAAAAATATTCTGCTGCATGGGTAGTGCCGTTTTTCTTTCCCCCCATTTCACTTTGCAGGAGAGAAATTTTGCCCATCCCTTTTGCCCCGCCTGAATCTCAACACTTTTCCTGCTATATTAGAGCCAAGGTAAATGGGTTGGGTGGGTGACGGGCACTGCCTCTAGGAATGGGCACTTTTAATCTTCTGCAATTTTCTTCTCTTATTTTTTGAGCTAATGGGAATTCTATTGAAATGTTGCACTGTAGCTAGCGTTCAAAATGTTACAATCATGAAAAGGGTGAGATCAGAATCTTGCCTTCATCAGTAGTGCGAGATTCTGATGATGCAGGGTTAAAGGCAGCATAGAGAGCTACATTTCAATACAGTGGTTACTTCTCTCTACTGCCATAGTGAGTTATGCCTGCTGAAACAAAATGCACATATTTAACCCTTTGAGTGCCAGAGAGGTAAGGAATGCATTGCAAAGCAAAAACTGAAAGTAATATTTTACTGGGGATGACAGGAGTTGTAGACCTATAGGAACAAAATGTTTTAATTGTTTTAGTACTTGATCGGATGTCAGCTTTAAAAAAAAAATGTATCCTCCTTTTTTTAACTGCTGTCACTGTAGCTAACGTTCAAAATAAAAAGACCATGAAAAGGGAGAGATCAGAATCTTGCCTTCATCAGTAGCATGAGATTCTGATGTTGCAGGGTTAAAGGCCGCATAGAGGGCTACATTTCAATACAGTGGTCACTTCTCCTTACTGCCATAGTGAGCTATGCCTGCCGAAGCAAAATGTGTATATTTAACTCAAAGTAATATTTTTATTTATTTTATTTATTTAGAAAATGTTTTACCAGGAAGAATACACTGAGATTTATCTAGTTGTCAAGTATGTCCTGGAGTGTTTACAGCAAGAGTTGCATATTTGCACAAAAACAGAGACATATATAAGCACACATATACTAAAAATGTTATATACAGTTGCATATTGTTTTTAGATATGAAGAAGCAGTTATTTTAGACTGAGAAAATCTGATTATCTCAGGTACGTTATTCCAGACTTTCGGAGCTCTGAAGGAGAAGGCAGATTGTCAAGGTTTGGTTGAGCTGCTCTACTCTGCTGTTCGATTCTGATGTCTGAGCTAATCCAGTGCTCAGCTATCCATAACTGCTGCCTTTGCTGGATCAGGCTGAATCAGCTGACCTCTCTCTGTGTTTGCTCATCTGACTGCTATCAGCCAAAAGCCAACCTTCCCAGGCTATTTTAAGCAGCTTAGCTAACTACCTGATTGCCCTTGTGTTTGCTTCTGGCTGGAAGAGTGTTCTACTGCATTGCTGACTCCTCTCCTCTGCTGACCTGGCTTCCTCTGACGTCCTTTCTGGCTCTTGGATTGTTCCTGACTTCGCTGATCTCCATGTTCCTGACCCTGGCTTGTCTTTTGGTTTACGCTTCTGGATCACGATTTTGAAAAAGGAGCATGTCACTTTCTAACAAAGGAATTCATGGGGGTGCCAAGGGATATTCTTGGCAGTATAAACTAATTTGTACATTGGCCAGCCAGACGTGTTTGCATCCTCTTCTCATACTGGTTATTAATTTGAATGAAGGACATGCTTAGAGCCAAAGTGCTTTTTTTCAGACGTTGAGTAGGTGACAGGCACTGCCACTAGGAATGGGCACTTTTCATCTTCTGCAATTTTTTTCTCTTATTTTTTCTCAGCAACAATCCACAGCCTTAATCTAATGGGTGTCCTATTTAAATTTCACACTATAGCTAGCATTCAAAATGTCACAACCATGAAAATCTCATGAAAACATCAATAGCATGAGATTCTGATGTCGCAGTGTTAAAGGCCGCATAGAGGGCTACATTTCTATACAGTGGTTACTTCTCCCTATCACCATAGACAGCTATGCCCACCGGAACAAAATGTGCATATTTAACTCAAAGTAGTATAGTGAGCTATGCCTGCCGAAACAAAATGCACATATTTAACTGAAAACGGAAAGCAATATTTTACTGGGGATGATGGGAGATGTAGTCCTATAGGAGGAAAATGTTTTAGTACTTTATGGGATGTCAGCTTTAAAAAAAATATCCTGCTTTTTTACCTGTGAAAATGACTGCTGCCACACTGAAAACTGATGAAGTGATAATAGAGTTTGGTTCTTCTCTTTAGATTGCTTGCTATTTCACCACAGACACAAACTTCAGCCCAGATCAGCTAACCTTGGAATGGTGGGAAAGGATAGAAAATAGATAAAGAAACACCAGTAAGGAGAACTAGAACCGATTTGGGAAAGAGGACACGATCAGTGCTGTAATGCTACTAAGAGGTATATAGTGTTTGGAGGGCTGAGTATACTGTTTGGCGAATGACATATAGTATTTAGGGAAATGCATGTGGTGAATTGTGCATAGCGTTTGGCGGAATGTGTGGAGTATATAATTTGGCGGACTGCATTTAGCGTTTGGTAAATGGCATATAGCTTTTGGTGAATTGCATTTGGCGTATAGCATTTGCAAATTGCATATAGCGTTTGCATGTAGCATTTTGCGTATGGTGTTGTGCATATAGAATTTTGCGTGTATTGTGTGTGTGTGTGTGTGTGTGTGTGTGTATATATATATGTGTGTGGTATGTGTGTGTATTGTGTGTGTGTGTGTGTGTGTGTGTGTGTGTATATATATATGTGTGTGGTATGTGTGTGTATTGTGTGTGGCTGTTGAGTGTGCTTATTGTAGCCCCTGCATCCCCTTGCAGCAAAATCATTCCTCCATGGGTGGACCAATAGGACAGGCAGTATCGAGGAGATTTGAATAACTCCTCTACTACTGCAGAACTACACGGCAGGTGTAATACCGCAGAACTACACCTCCCAGCATTCTGTGCGTTCAGGCAGTCTCTACTGTGCATGACTGCATTGGACAACCATACATCTGACCTTTTATTTTATAGGATAAAAGATATGTGTTGGACCCCCCCTTTGGAACTCACCCCCACCCCCATTTTCTGATCCACTATCCACTCCCCCCTCACAACTCTGTGAACATTTGAAGTGGTAGAAATATAAAAAAACACATATTTTTCTCTCCTGGTAATTAGGGAATTGTGCAAGCCATGAACGTAGGAAAAACTATACAAATTTGGTAGTTTTTTGTTTGAAGGGTTCAGGGCTTTTTCAAATAATTGAAACATTCACAATCAACATAAACTTTTTGATATATTGAATTATAAATGTATGTAAGAGGGGGATGATATTATTTGTATCGGACCAATGGACCAAAACATAGGGCAAATTTGTGAAAATAAATTCACCTCTTTTGAGGTTTTGTTTACCATTATAACCTGAGTAGCATGGTAAACAAAGCTTGTTGTAACGATAGCCCATATAAATGCCCCCACGAAGGGAAGCATGAACGCACTCCCTGGGACAGCAGGTGAGAGCGATGTGGGAAGTCCTGCGGCTGTGTGCCGCACTTACTGCGTGCCGCGGAACCCGGAAGTACCACATTGTAACCCTTAAGATCTTCCAAAGCAGGTCATTAAATTTTTTTAAAAAACCCACCACTAATCTTGTTGCAGTGGTTGAAACCACTACATTAATTTTTTTCTTAAGTGAATGTTCCCCTTTAACTTCAATAAGGGGCCAGGTTAGGGATACGGTGGCATGTTTGCTTTGATCCCATCTCAACTTGTGCACCAAGATGTATTCCCCATCATATCCCTGTGAATACGCTATAAATACGCCAACCCCACCATGCTTTTGCTATGCCGTCACCAGGTTTACAGTTTTGCAATAACAACTAGCGGCTCATTTGCATGTTGAAATGCAGCCCTTGTAGTAATCCTGTGGCGTGTTTATACGTTAATGTGGCATTTTGCCACATGCACTAAGCTTCAATAGCTGCTTATGATGTCAGAGTTCAGCCAGCTTGAGTTTTTCGAAGTTAGGTTCTTTACTTATCTTTCTGCTGGAGAGAAGCTGACCTTCTTTGAACCCCTTTAGTTTCATAGGAATGATTTCTGAGCACTAGACAAAGCTGATCAGCTGTTTCATGTGAGAAAAAAACTGGCAGAGAAGAGGTTACATGTATCGGCTGCTTTACCGGTTCTCTTAGTCTCCCTGTAAAGCCTATCAATCAATTATTAATTTTATAACCCTTTCATTTGAACAGTGGATATAGGGGAGTGTATTATATTTTTCGTGGAGAAGTGATTGTCACACATTGCTAGACACCCTTTAACATTGAATTAACCATTAGTACATTGCCTCTTTTGTTTAGACAGTTATTTTATTGAATTCAATGGGAGATGCGAGTAATGACTACAGTTTTTCATAGACTGTGACAGTAACAAATGCATTACTTCAAGACATTTTGAGCAGTTATAACTTTTTGTATAAAGCAACTCCCAGCAGTGGGATTACCCTGATCTTACTCAGCAGAAAATAGAGATTTTAAAGGAGAAGCAACAGTATAATGATAACCGGAGCTTGCTGTAATGATAGAGGCAATTTACAGCACTATGAAGGGAAGCGTGAACGGTCTCCCTGGGGTAGCTGGGAGGGAGGAGGAGAATTAAACAGAACTGGGAAGTCCTGTAGGGCTGTACAGAAGATTCAGTGGGCCGTATAATGCGGAAGTGCACAGCTTGAAGACTAAATATCTTACCATGTACATAAATGAAAAAAAAATTAAACATGTTTCCTAATACTATTATCATAGGTAAGCATATGGGAAAAAGTTTTTTTACAGGTGAAGAGATTTTAATCTTTTCAAGTTACTTAATTGTCTAGAAAAAAACTGACATGCTTCAGTAGTCTAATGTGAAATAAGTGTAAACTAGACTGTGTTTTATGCTGTTACATAACCCCTTGAATGATAGGTCTCACAAAGCATTGTAAAGCCATGAGTTTAAGACCTCTCTAGCACTTAATTTAATTGGTACTTTAGGAATTTTAATTTTTATTTGTCAGCTATGAAGATCTTAGTACGTTCCAGAATTATGCTTCTTTAGCTTATTAAATGACTCTATATTTTATAAAATGTATTTGTCATTAATACAAATAATTGAAATATTAACAATGTAATAATCAGCAAATTGTGTGTGTGTAATACAGGTCCTTTTGCATGAGATGGTCTATGCCATGCTCTTTATCAATGATAAGGAAGATGACGACAAGACGAGACCAGGTTCTGCAGGCATATAGAGTGGGTTAACATGCTCCATGGTGGAGACATTCAAGTAAGTACATAGGTACTTACTTACTTACTATTACTACAGGTAGTAATACACAAACATTTAATTACTAGTTCACTGTCCAACCTCAGGTACTTACTTACTATTACTACAGGTAGTAATACACAAACATTTAATTACTAGTTCACTGTCCAACCTCACACAGACCAAGCAGTTAGGGCCGCTAGGAAGACAGCCATGTACCTGTACTCTGGGAGACTCGCATACTAAGGAAAAGAGGTGCAGTTCTGAAGCAAACAAACTGATAAGCACCAGGAATCTAACTGTAAAATATTAATGTTACAATATAATAAGGAATATTTCTATCCCTGTTAACATGATAATTCTTATTACATAAGTAGACTACCAAATCCAATAGTTAGTTTTTTACTTTTTTTTAGTTATTCTATAAAGAGCATTTACAAGGAAACTATTATTCAGGATTTTGGAAATAAAACAATAATATTTATGACATATAAAAGGGAATCAAGTAGAAACCAGAAAATGAACAATTCTGCAGAATGCCAACTGCACCAGAGTGGACAATTAAATGATCCCAAAATCCCACTGATTTACATGGTGCTTTGATCTCCTTGAATGGTAGGGAGTCTCAAATGTATTGCTTCTCATTGTGTCGGAGAACTCTCTAAAAGCCCCACCTAAATCAATGAGTTTTTATTTACCCTCATGGTGCAATTGGTTTGCTCCACAATTGCTTATTTTTTTGCTTTCAGCATAAGGGTAAATAAGTTGTGTATTCTCTAGTAGTATTGAGTTAGCTTTATATTGAATGTGGTTCTGTGTTTTTTTCCAATTTGACTAGGTTCCTATAGCATGTAAGGCATCCAATGATGAGATCCGGCAGCACTGGGGGCTGTGCAATGGGCCCTGCCAGACTATGGAGCCTAATTATGGCTATGTTAAATGTACCATTAACCATCCACCATCCTAACAGGACAGTTGGTGGGTACACTATCAGAGCAAAGTAAGAGAGCCAGATAATTATTGTTTAAAAGGCAAAAGAAAGAAAAGCACAAACAACCTAAAGAAGGCAGCCAAGAGAAAAACAATCCAAGTGGTGGAAGAGGATTCCTGAAAGATATGATCTGCATTGGCAGGCAAAGACCAGAGAAGGGAACGTAAGATCAGAATGATCAGTTTTAGGCGTCCCCTTGTTTTTTGGAGAGAACAGGAGCCTAGGATATTGGTGATAATCACTGGATTTCAGTACATATAAGGAAATACATAAAGGAACAATCTGTGATTAGTCAGATGCTGGAGCTAACACCACTCCAGTCCTGCACAAATCACAGATGGATGAGGTGCATCTGGGGTTGTACTCCTCTATTAGGGGATTCAGGCGTTTTGAATATGACGTTTCCTTCACAGCTTCCAAAGTGGAATTATGGCTTGTATAATAGTGAAGGAGTGTATGTATTTTGTAATGTGAAGGTAACGTGAAAAAGTAAAAGCACTGATTGAAAGGACACCTATGTGTGTGACGTTATGCAATGTGTGAATAAACATAATGTGAACATATTAAATGATGCTGTGTGCTAGAAAATGTATAGAAGTGAATACATGATATTCTGAAAGGTGCGATGAGCTCCATATTGTAAAGTGTAAATGGACCATAAAATGGAAATAAAAGATGTAACATGTAGTTTATATGATAAAATGTGATATGGTAAGATGCAACAAAACAATACAATGGTATAATATTCAGACATCTTATAATATTAATCCAAAATTAAAAGAATTATTAGAATAGTTGATCAAAAATAAAAAATGTAAAAGATGTGTTGTGTATGCTTTTGAAATGAATTGGTTTACCTGTATCTTAATCTGGACTAATTAAAAAATAAATAGTAAATATTAGATATGATCATTAGTCTAAATCAGAAATGACAGTCTAAATTATTCCTGGTTTTATGCTATCTTTGACCACATAAACCAAAAACAAAAAACAATACAAACCAAAATAAATACAACTGATACATTGAGAACCTGTTTACTAATATTGTTGTCTGGTCTAAAAATTGTTCATCACAGTGGGAAATACTTGAATGTAGCAGGTGGGCTACAGGAAGGCTGTAAAATCAAAATCAACATTGAGCCCTCTTGGATATAGATTAGTGATGAGCGAGCATGCTCGGCCGAAGCTCGGTTCGGCTCGAGCATCGCTCTGCTCGGCACATGGCGGTACTCGTACGAGTACCGCATGTGCTCGCCCGCCATGTTCGGGTCTCCTCCCCGCACGTTTCGCGGCTGCTGCGCAGCCAATAAACGTGCGGGTAGGCTCTGACATCAGTGTAATTCCAGCAGCCATGTTGACTGCAGGCATTACACTGATTGGCTGGCCAGAACCCGTGATCGGGTGCTGTATAGCACCTGACCAGCGAGTTCGGCTCAGTCTTAGCCAGGGAGAGATGAGGATAGGAAGGGAAAGTGAGTGTAGGGAGAAGAAAAGTGCGTTTGAACAACAAAAAGACCCAAAAGTCCTTTTTAGGACTATTGTGTGTGGGGGCAGCAGATATATTTTGTTTTGGGGGGCAGAGTTTAAAAAAAAAACGTCACATATTCCGTTCACTGTGCCTAGCCGCAGATTAGCAGCACATTCTGTTTAGTGTGCAAAGTTGCAGATTAGCAGCACATTCTGTTTAGTGTGCAAAGCTGGAGATTAGCAGCACATTCTTTTTAGTGTGCAAAGTTGCAGATTAGCAGCACATTCTGTTTAGTGTGCAAAGTTGCAGATTAGCAGCACATTCTGTTTAGTGTGCAAAGTTGCAGATTAGCAGCACATTCTGTTTAGTGTGCAAAGTTGCAGATTAGCAGCACATTCTTTTTAGTGTGTAAAGTGTTAAAAATAAAAGTCACATATTCTGTTCACTGTGCCTAGCCGCAGATAAGCAGCACATTCTGTTTAGTGTGCAAAGTTGCAGATTAGCAGCACATTCTGTTTAGTGTGCAAAGTGTTAAAAATTAAAAGTCACTTATTCCGTTCACTGTGCCTAGCCGCAGATAAGCAGCACATTCTGTTTAGTGTGCAAAGTTGCAGATTAGCAGCACATTCTGTTTAGTGTGCAAAGTGTAAAAAATAAAAGTCACTTATTCCGTTCACTGTGCCTAGCCGCAGATAAGCAGCACATTCTGTTTAGTGTGCAAAGTTGCAGATTAGCAGCACATTCTGTTTAGTGTGCAAAGTGTAAAAAATAAAAGTCACATATTCCGTTCACTGTGCCTAGCCGCAGATAAGCAGCACATTCTGTTTAGTGTGCAAAGTTGCAGATTAGCAGCACATTCTGTTTAGTGTGCAAAGTTGCAGATTAGCAGCACATTCTTTTTAGTGTGCAAAGTGTTAAAAATAAAAGTCACATATTCTGTTCACTGTGCCTAGCCGCAGATAAGCAGCACATTCTGTTTAGTGTGCAAAGTTGCAGATTAGCAGCACATTCTGTTGAGTGTGCAAAGTGTAAAAAATAAAAGTCACTTATTCCGTTCACTGTGCCTAGCCGCAGATAAGCAGCACATTCTGTTTAGTGTGCAAAGTTGCAGATTAGCAGCACATTCTGTTTAGTGTGCAAAGTGTTAAAAATAAAAGTCACATATTCTGTTCACTGTGCCTAGCCGCAGATAAGCAGCACATTCTGTTTAGTGTGCAAAGTGTTAAAAATAAAAGTCACATATTCCGTTCACTGTGCCTAGCCGCAGATAAGCAGCACATTCTGTTTAGTGTGCAAAGTTGCAGATTAGCAGCACATTCTGTTTAGTGTGCAAAGTTGCAGATTAGCAGCACATTCTTTTTAGTGTGCAAAGTGTTAAAAATAAAAGTCACATATTCTGTTCACTGTGCCTAGCCGCAGATAAGCAGCACATTCTGTTTAGTGTGCAAAATTGCAGATTAGCAGCACATTCTGTTGAGTGTGCAAAGTGTAAAAAATAAAAGTCACTTATTCCGTTCACTGTGCCTAGCCGCAGATAAGCAGCACATTCTGTTTAGTGTGCAAAGTTGCAGATTAGCAGCACATTCTGTTTAGTGTGCAAAGTTGCAGATTAGCAGCACATTCTGTTGAGTGTGCAAAGTGTAAAAAATAAAAGTCACTTATTCCGTTCACTGTGCCTAGCCGCAGATAAGCAGCACATTCTGTTTAGTGTGCAAAGTTGCAGATTAGCAGCACATTCTGTTTAGTGTGCAAAGTGTTAAAAATAAAAGTCACATATTCTGTTCACTGTGCCTAGCCGCAGATAAGCAGCACATTCTGTTTAGTGTGCAAAGTGTTAAAAATAAAAGTCACATATTCTGTTCACTGTGCCTAGCCGCAGATAAGCAGCACATTCTGTTTAGTGTGCAAAGTGTTAAAAATAAAAGTCACATATTCTGTTCACTGTGCCTAGCCGCAGATAAGCAGCACATTCTGTTTAGTGTGCAAAGTGTTAAAAATAAAAGTCACATATTCTGTTCACTGTGCCTAGCCGCAGATAAGCAGCACATTCTGTTTAGTGTGCAAAGTTGCAGATTAGCAGCACATTCTGTTTAGTGTGCAAAGTGTTAAAAATTAAAAGTCACATATTCCGTTCACTGTGCCTAGCCGCAGATAAGCAGCACATTCTGTTTAGTGTGCAAAGTTGCAGATTAGCAGCACATATTCCGTGTAATATGAAGAAGGCGGGTAAAAAGGGACGGGGAAGTGGACGTGATCCTGATAGTTCAGGGCGCGGGTCAGGACGCGTAGAAACTGTGCCTGGTGCCACAGCACAAGAAAGAAAGACATCCACCATACCTAGCTTCATGTCTCAGTTTACAGGGCGTCGCAGGACATCACTCTCAAGGTCAGACCACTGCGAACAGGTGGTCGGTTGGATTTCAGGTGATACTGCTTCCAGTCGGTTAAGCACCACCCTGTCTTCCACCAAGTCCACTCTCAGTAGCCAAGAGTCTGGTCAACATAATCCTCACCCTGATCATCCTTCCTCCCACCATAGAGGGTCTGGTCAAAGAAGTGATCCCACACTGGGATATAGTGAGGAGCTCGTCTCATCACCAATCCTTCATTTGAACCTCTCTCCAAGCACGCTTGCAGAGGAACATGAAATCTTGTGCCCTGATTCACAACCTCTAGAGGGTACCCAATCACAAGAAGATGACAGAGGGGAACGGCATTTAAGGTCAAAGGAAGTGGATGATGATGATGAGACACAGTTGCCATCAAATCAACCACTATTACTGTCTCAAGACCTTGATGAGGAGGATGATATACAGTTGTCAATGACTGAGTATGTGGTGGGATCAAGAAATGAGGAGGATGATCAGAGTGAGGAAGTGGAGGAGGACTTGGTGGACGATGAGGTGACTGACCCCACCTGGGCCAAACCGGCCCGCAAATGTTCCACGGAGCACCCCCTTGCGTAAATCTCCCTTGCCAAGGGCTAGGTGTTCCGCGGTATGGCGTTTTTTTAAGGAAAGTGCGGACGACAAAAAAATTGTAGTTTGCAACCTGTGCCACACCAGAATGAGCCGAGGCATGAACACTAGAAACCTCACCACCACCAGCATGATCCGACACATGGCATCCAAGCACCGTAATAAGTGGGAGGAACGCCAGGATCGCCAATCTGTGTCTGCAGGCCACACCACTGCCTCCTCTTCCCCTGTTTTCGGTGCCGGCCAATCGCCTGTCGAAGGCGCAGGCCCGCATACCTCCCGCCCTGCACCTGTACCATCTGAAGCACCATCAGCGACCACATCCACTTCCCTGTCCCAGCGCAGCGTCCAAATGTCGTTACCCCAGGCATTTGAGCGCAAGCGAAAAAACCCAGCCACCCACCCACAGGCCATAGCACTAACCTCACACCTTTCCAAATTACTGGCCATCGAAATGCTGCCATTTAGGCTTGTGGAGACTGAGTCCTTCCGCAGCCTGATGGCAGCATCTGTCCCTCGGTACGCAGTCCCCAGCCGCCACTACTTTTCCCGGTGTGCCGTCCCCGCCTTACACCACCATGTGTCCCGTAACATCACCCGTGCCCTGACCAACGCAGTTACTGGGAAGGTCCACTTAACGACTGACACATGGACAAGTGCTTGTGGCCAGGGACGCTACATTTCCCTGACGGCACACTGGGTGAATGTCGTGGAGGCTGGGAGCGACTCGGACCCTGGGATGGCACAGGTGCTACCCACGCCGAGGATTGCGGGCCCTACCTCCATCAGGGTTTCCGCCAGCACCTACGTTATTGGCTCCTCCTCCTCCGTTTCCACCTCCGAATTCTCTGCGCGCAGCGCCACTCACCCATCAGCCGGTAGCTGGAAGCAGTGTAGCACTGCAGTGAGGAAGCGTCAACAGGCCGTGCTGAAGCTGATCTGCCTTGGGGACAAACAGTACACGGCCTCAGAGCTGTTGCAGGGGATTAGTCACCAGACCGAGCAGTGGCTCTCGCCACTCAACCTGCAACCAGGCATGGTTGTGTGTGATAATGGGCGTAACTTGGTGGCGGCTTTGGAGCTCGGCAAGCTCACACACGTACCATGCCTAGCGCATGTATTTAATTTAGTGGTTCAGCGATTTCTAAAAACCTACCCCAATTTGCATGATCTCTTGACCAAGGTGCGCCGCGTGTGTGCACATTTCCGTAAGTCATCAACAGCTTCAGCCGGCCTGTTGAAGCTGCAGCAGCGCTTACAATTGCCAGCTCACCGGCTGCTGTGTGACGTGAGCACGCGCTGGAACTCCACCTTCCACATGTTGGCCCGGCTTTGTGAGCAGCAGAGGGCAGTAGTGGAGTACCAGCTGTTACACGGTCATCGCCTCTCCGTTCAACTTCCTCTAATCAGAAGTGAGGAGTGGGAATGGATGTCAGAGAGGTTTTACGCAATTTTGAGGAATCGACACAGATGGTGAGCGGCGATAACGCTATTATCAGTGTAACCATCCCACTTCTGTGTCTATTGAAACGCTCGCTGCTCACAATTAAAACCAACGCTTTGCATGTGGAAGAGGTGGAAATGCGGGAGGAAGAGCTTACACAAGGTGATAGCCAGAGCACCCTCACTTCGTCTTCTCAGCGACAATTGGAGGAGGCGGAGGAGGAGGAGGAGGAGGAGGAAGACACGGTTGCCTCCGCTACAGAGGGTAGCCATGGAACTTTAGTTCCATCTCTTCAGCATGGGTGGGCAGAAGAGGAGGAAGAGGATGAGGAGATTGAGAGTCATCCTTCTGGTGAGGACAGCGAAATCTTGCCTGTTGGTACTCTGACACACATGGCTGACTTTATGTTAGGCTGCCTTTCCCGTGACCCACGCGTTATACGCATTTTAGACAACACGGATTACTGGGTGTTCACCCTTCTGGACCCCCGCTACAAAGAGAATTTCTCATCTCTCATTCCTCCGGTGGAGAGGACAAGCAAAATGGTGCAATACCAGAAGGTTCTTGTCGAAAAATTGCTCCAAAATTTTCCATCTGACAACGCTGGCGGCAGAGTACGTGCTACCTTGGCCAACCGAGAAGGGGAGAAAAGGGGAGCACACAGCAGTTCCGACAAAGGCAGGGCAACTACTTTCCAAGGCGTGGGACACCTTCATGACACCCCGCCAGCACCCTCACCCTGATGCGCAGCCTAGTGTCACAAGGAGGGAAAAGTTTTGGAAGATGGTGAAGGAGTACGTAGCAGACCGTGTCAGCGTCCTCAATGATCCCTCTGTGCCTTACAACTACTGGGTGTCCAAGCTGGACATGTGGTATGAACTGGCACTCTACGCCTTGGAGGTGCTGGCCTGCCCTGCCGCCAGCGTTCTGTCTGAGCGGGTATTTAGTGCTGCTGGTGGCATCATAACAGATAAGCGTATCCGCCTTTCCACCGAAAATGCTGATAGGTTGACACTTATAAAAATGAACAAGGCCTGGATTTCCCCTGACTTCTCCACTCCACTGGAGGAAAGCCCCGGGGGAACATAAAGTCACTTTAGATATGTTATTTACAATGATGGGAATACTCTGTATTCCCATTCACCCCTTCCACCCAAAAAATGGGTATATGGTTGACTCTCTTCCATATACCCTGGGATATAATTTTTATATAGGGCCAGCTCACCAGCGGGCCCTGTGATATAATTTTTATATAGGGCCAGCTCACCAGCGGGCGCTGTTTGACAATTTTTGTATAGGTCAGCTCACCAGCGGGCCTTCTCATATAATGTTTTATTGGGTCAGCTCTCTAGCGGGCCCTCTCATATAATGTTTTATAGCGTCAGCTCACTAGCGGGCCTTCGCATATAATGTTTAGGATGGTCAGCTCCGCAGCAGACCCTCACCCATAATGTTTTAGATGGTCGGCTCAGCGCACGTTTCCATCTTAATCATGGCCCCAGTTCAGAAAAATCGAGGAAATTTTTTGCAGAATTTGCCTCTGCACACGTTTCCCTCTTAATCATGGCCCCAGTTCAGAAAAATCGAGGAAATTTTTTGCAGAATTTGCCTCTGCGCACGTTTCCCTCTTAATCATGGCCCCAGTTCAGAAAAATCGAGGAAATTTTTTGCAGAATTTGCCTATGCGCACGTTTCCCTCTTAATCATGGCCCCAGTTCCGAAAAATTGATGACATTTTTTGCAGAATTTGCAGATGATATACAAGTAAATATACAGCAAATACTGTTTGGTAACAATCTTTCGCCTAAAGTCGTTTTTATCTTCCTTTTTGTGTGTTTTACGGTCAGTCTGTAAAAATGGCGTACTACGGACGAAACATCGTTCCCAGCAGCGACGTTGGAGTCCAAGATGCATCCAGACATCCTCCCTATGCTGTCCCTGAACCATTTCTGTGGTGTTTCCATCATTTTCTGCCCTTTTCCTATGGACCAGGCACCCTCCCCTCATCAGAGCAGGGGGTGCCTGGTGTAATGCTCGAGTCCTCCCATTGACTTCAATGGGGCTCGGGTGCTCGGCCGAGCACTCGTGCCTCCGGGGGCGCTCGGTCAGAGCACCCGAACACCCGAGCATTGGGGTGCTCGATCATCACTAATATAGAGTTTTTAACTCATAGATCCAATATGACTCTCTCTGTCTTAGTTATAAAAGACAGTCACCTCCCCTATGGCCCAACTGCACTTGCTCAATGCCCACAATGGTGAGTCCTTCATGTTTGCAATTATGTACAGATTTATAATGGTCAGAGAGACTGTGATTTTCAAAACCCCTTTTGATGTTATATAAATGTTCGTTAAATCTCACTTTTAATTTCCTTTTGGTTTGACCCACATATTGAATTCCACAATTACAGGTAATTAGATATACTACATAAGTGCTTGAGCATGTAATATAATTCTTAATCTTATATTGTTTCTTGGTGATTGAGGATGTGAACTCAATATTTTTGGATTTTGGTAGGTGTGAGCAACAGCTGCATCCAGTGCGTCCGCATTTATACATACCCTCTCTATTGAGAAATGTTCTCACAGAGGGCTTAACATTTTTCGAGTGGATATCACTGGGTGCAACCAAACTTGCCACATTTCTATTTTTCCTATAGATTATTTGTGGACGGTTACCTAAAATGGGTTTCAGTAGAGGGTCTTCCATTAACACATGCCAGTGTTTATGAAGAATATGATTGATTTTTTTAGATTGAGAACTATAAGTGGTGCAAAAAATTGGTAGTTTATTGGCGGGCCTATCAGTTTTGGGTTTGCATTGTAATAAATCTTTTCTTTGTAGTTGTGAACTTTTCTGTCTGGCTTGTTTTATGATTTCATGGTTGTATTGTTTATCTTTGAATTTCTTAGTCAGTATTCGAGATTCTTTTATAAAATCTTCCTCTCTGGAGCAGTTTTGTCTAATTCTTTGAAACTGCCCAAAAGGGACATTGTCGATCCATTGTCGATTGTGACTACTGGAGGCATGCAGATAGCTGTTGCCATCTATATTTTTCCTGTGGTTTTTGGAAAGAATATCTCCATAAATAGGACAACGTCAAGGAACTCGATATGTTCAGAATGGATATTGTGGGTAAAAGATAAATTCATAGAATTATTATTCATATACATAAAGAATTCCTCGCATTGCTCTTTGGTGCCGTTCCATATCAGCAATAGATCGTCAATGTACCTTCTATAGTAAATAATGTGTTTAGAGAATGGATTGTTGTTGTGTATATATTCAAGTTCCCATTTGCCCATATATAAATTTGCATAAGATGGTGCAAAGGCTGAGCCCATGGCTACTCCTGAAGTTTGGAGATAGAATTGTTTGTCAAATAGAAAATAATTGTGATATAAAATGAAATCTATGCAGTGAATGATAAATTGTATTTGTGAAGGTGGCAAAACTTGATGTATATTGAAAATTGATTGGACAGCTTGGATGCCTAAAGCATGTGGTATGCATGTATATAGACTGGACACATCACATGTGACCCATAAAAGTTCTGGCCTCCATGTGATGTGTTCCAGACTATTTAAGACTTGAATGGTATCTTTTCAAATAATCTGTCTTATTTTGTATGCAAATTCCCCCACCTTTGTCAGCCTGTCTAATCACAATGTTATTATTTTGTTGTAATTTGTTTAAGGATTCTTTCTCAAGTTTGTTTAAATTTTGACGAGATTTAGGAATATTGGGAATAATATTTTCTAAATCTCTACTGACTAATTGATTGAATACTTTTATTTGTTCAGACTTGGCAAAAAGTGGGAAAAAGGAAGATTTGATCTGTTTACTACTGTGTATAGCCTTACCGCCCTTACTGTAAAGAATCCCTGCCTTTGTTTTAGTCGAAAGCGCCTTTCCGCTAGTCTTAATGGATGACCTCCTGTTCTTAGCTCAGCTCTTTGCGTGAATAATTCATTGGATAGTTTTTTGTATTGACCTTGAATGTATTTGTAAATGGTAATAATATCACCCCTTAGACGTCTCTTCTCTAATGTAAACAAATCCAGTTTGGCTGGTCTCTCTTTATAACTCAGATCCTCAAATCCCTTTACCAGTTTTGTTGCACGTCTCTGCACCTCTTCCACCTTTTCAATGGGGCTAGGAGAGCCTCCTTTACTGGGGTTACCTAAGATGAAAATCTTGTAATAAAACCATACCTAGAAGAACAAATGGCTCTTAATTAGCTTGAAGAGAACCTGCAGTGTTTGCAAATCCTTATCTCAGTGGGAGTTTCAATTTTACAATAATTTACATGATTATTCCTCTCCATTAATTTGTCACCCCCCACCCCAGAGGAAAATGAAAGGCTGTAACAGCTTAAGAAAGCTGTAGGGAAGTGATCTTTCTGGATAAGTGAGTAATTTATTATGCAGGCTTTATCAGGAAGGCCAGAATATACAGCTGTGCTAAGATTAGATTCTCCAAATACTAAATTAAAAATCTCTAAAACTATTAAACTGATTGAAAGACAAAAATCATTAGACATCGGCGGTTTAAATAGATGCAAATCAAGGACATTAAAACTGTGTAGGTTAGAAATAAACTTTAACCACTTGGCTGCTAATATGTTATGGATAACATCCATAGAAGACTGTTCCGGTTTGCAAGCAAGACAAGGAGTCAGACGGTATAGTTAAAATCACCTTTATTAGAATGATAGGTAAAATGCAAATATACATAAGCAGAGGGTGACTGAAGAGGCTAGAGACTCTATCAGGAATAGGAGCCAGCCAATGGGTCAACCACAACTGCTGGAGAGTAGGCCAGAGCCAACTGGTAGTCTCAGTAGTACTGAGTGGAACTAGAATAGACCCTACTGTTTCTCGATAGATCGCAAGGGAGGCTAATGACTCAAGCCTGCAGTCAGTTAGGAACAGCTGGCCTCCAATATGGTTGGCAACAATAGAGACTACTGACTCACGCCTGTAGTCAGTAAGGCCAGTGTCTGCCAGAGCCCCAGGTCTGCACCAGGATGCATGTCTGCGGAAACGGGGCAACACATTGGAGTAACCAGATAGAGCCACAGGTCAGCACCAGCTAGGACAGTCAGACAAGCCAGGGTCATACACGGAGCAGTAGTCAGCCAGATCCACAGGTCTGCACCAGATAGGGTGTCCAATAGCCAGGAGGCACACAGAGGGTAGCTGGACAGAGCCCCAGGTCAGCACCAGATTGGATAAACAGACAAGCCAGAGTCACACATGGGGTGGGTAGTCAGCCAGAGCCACAGGTCTGCACCAGATTGGATGTCCAATAGGTAGGGAGCGCACAGAGAATTTTCAGACAGCACCAGGATGGATGGTCAGACAAGCCAAGGTCATACACAGGATATCAGGATGCAAGAAAAATACAACTACACTGAACAACAACGTAAGGGTAACTGAATGAAGATCCAGTTTCCCTTTTAAAGGCAGTCAGGAAGTAGATGGGTGGCCCCAACTAGTATAATACAGAGGCCTGTGACATATAGCAACTTTGCACCTGAAAGTGGCGCATGGAATCAAGATCCGTCAAATCTCCGATCCTTCACCGCATCATTCTAAGGAGAAGGGCTGCTTCGCAAGAGGACATGGAAGGCCTGTGAAGACGCCAAGCTTGCCTAGGCCCAGTCCCCGGAGTGATGCATGGGTTGACGCCACGGCAACATTTCAGGCCATATACTACCTGTGTCAACCCTCCAGGCATTGCTGGATACAAAGTAACTGTGACAGTACCCCTCCTTTAAGGAGCCCTCCTCCGAGGGTCCAACCGGGGTTTGTCAAGAAAACGAGTATGAAATCTGTGCACCAACACAGGAGCATGCACATCATTGGCAGGTATCCACTTGCGCTCCTCTGGACCAAAACCTTTCCAGTGAATCAAATACTGAAGGCACCCTCTGACCCATCTGGAGTCCAGAATGCTCTGTACCACACATTCTTCATGATTGCCAACCTTGACCTGAGCTGGCCGAACTGTACTGGTAGTATAGCGGTTACAAACCAGAGATTTAAGCAAGGAGACATGGAACACGTTGTGAATGCGCATGGAGGCGGGAAGCTACAGAGCATACACCACAGGGTTAATTCTGCGCAACACAGGGAATGGACCAACAAATCGTGGAGCCAGCTTATTACAAGGAACCTGGAGATTAAGATTTCGGGATGACAGCCTCACCCTCTCCCCCACCTGGAAGGTCGATGCCGGCAAACGCCTACGATCAGCCTGCCTCTTCTGCCGCTGCATGGAACCACGTAGGGTATGCTGTACCCGAACCCAAGAGGAACAGAGCTCCCTCAAATGCTCATCAAGAGCCAGAATCTCCTGTGCCTAAAAGACCTCGGGAAGGACAGAGGGTTGAAACCCATAATTATTCAGGAATAGAGAACTGTGAGGAAGAATTCATGGCACAATTCCGGGCAAACTCCACCCAAGGTAACAGGGTAGCTCAATTATTGTGATGGTCAGAGATATAGCAAAATTGTTCTAGGGCCTGGTTAGACTGCACAGTTAGACTGTGGGTGGTAGGCGGAGGGGAATGCTAGCTGGATCACCATCTGATCGTATATATATGACAGCTGGTCTACAATATAAGCAAAATGACTCTTACAGAGGATCAACTGAAGGTGCTAGAGAAAGGTTTAAAATTTGCCCCCACCGCAAGATTGAATAAATTTGAGACCTTTATTGATGTACATAAATTTATGAGAAGGATCTCATTAAAGAAATATTTTATAAATTCTGTCCCGAGTGTGAGGACAACTACAGTAGAATTCCCCCATTCAGGTTTAAAAAATAAGTCTGTTTTTAATCCCACCTCAATAAATAGCCATTATATGGAGACTTTTAAGAATGCAGTTATAGAAGATATTGAGTCATTGGAGATTAGAACAAAAAGGAGAGATAATTTATCAAAAAAGGAAAGGGAGGGTTTAAAAACTTTACAAGAAAACCAAGAGATTATAATTAAACCGGCAGATAAGGGAGGAGGAGTTGTATAGGGAGAAATATCAGATGGAAATAAAAAAATTGTTAGAAGATCACAACACGTATAAAAAATTAAGGATAAATCCCACTGATAAGATAAAGGAATCTTTGGTAAAGTTATTAGAGAAGGGTAAAAACTGGGGTGTTTTGGATGAGGATGAATATAAATATTTGAATATAGAGAATCCAGTGATTCCGGTGTTCTACATCCTTCCAAAAATACACAAGTCACTAAAGGATCCACTTGGCAGACCGATAGTATCAGGGATTAATTCTCTAACTTCCCGTTTGTCACAATATATTGATATCTTCCTTCAACCCAGTGTTCAAAATCTTCCCTCTTATTTGAAAGATACAGGGGATGTAATTCAACATTTAACTTCTTTCCACTGGAAAGAGAACATGATAATGGCTACTTGCGATGTAAGTTCGCTGTATACTGTGATACAACACACAGATGGAATCAAAGCCACAAGATACTTTCTAGAGAAAGAAGATAAGTTACCGAAAAATATGGTTGAATTTATTATGGAAGTTATAGAATTTATTTTAAATAATAATTATTTTTGAGAGGATGATACATTTTAGCTCCAGTCCCTTGGCACTGCGATGGGTACACGTTTTGCCCATAGCTATGTCAATTTACTGATGGGACTATGGGAAGAGGAGGTGATTGAACCTAGATTAAAAGAAGAAAAAGGTCTAGTTCTGTGGAAACGCTATATAGACAACTGCCTTGTGTTTTGGGAGGGTGATAGAAATTCTTTTGAAAAGTTTCTGAGGGATATGAATAATAATCATTACAATTTAAAGTTTACATGTGAGATTAGTGAGGTACAAATTAATTTCCTTGATCTTACAATTTACACAAATGAAAATTTGTTAGAGACAAAGATTTATTGTAAGCCCACAGACTGCAACACATATATCCCTTTAAATAGCTGCCACTTTAAATCTTGGTTAGCAAATGTACCTAAAAGTCAATTAATAAGAGCAAAAAGGAATTGTTCAAATAAAGAGGTCTTTCTTCAACAGGCTAATCAAATAAAAAGAAAATTTCAGGCAAAAAAGTATCCGGAACAGTTGTTAAAAAAAGTATTGATGAAGTTATATGTATGTAACGGAAAGAGTTAATGAAGGGCAGGAGATATGAAATAAAGAAACCAGGGGAGAAGGAAAGGATCCCGTTTATCACAAAATATAGTGTAGATCACTATGAAATTAAGAAAATTTTAAATAAATATTGGCCCATTTTATTAAAAGACAAGGACATGAGGGAAATGCTTCCGGAGAAACAGGCTATAACTTTTAAAAGGGCGAATAAAATTAAGGATAAAATAGTACGTAGTTTTATAAAAAAAGAACCAAAGGAAAACTTTTTTAGGAAACAAATTAAAGGTTTCTTTCGTTGTGGGAGGTGCAAACCGTGTAGAACTAACAAATCACAACATAGATCTATTAGTCAGTTCCGGTCAAATAATTCTAAACAGACTTTTGAAATTCGTGAATTTTTGAACTGTAAGAGCAACTGTGTGGTATATTTGCTGGAATGCCCATGTGGATTACAATACATTGGGCGGACGACAAGATCTTTACATATTAGAATTAATGAACACATGTGGAATATTAAAACTCAGAAAAAGCCACATAGTGTTTCTGAGCATTTCAAAAAAGTTCATAATTGCGATCCTAGTGGCCTGTCATTCATGGCAATAGATATAATTAAATCGGATTGGAGGGGAGGAGATAGGGTGAAAAAACTGTCTCAATGTGAGACCGAATGGATTTTCAAAATGAAAAGTTTACAGCCATTGGGTCTCAATGCTAATATTGATTTGAATTGCTTTATTAGAGATTATAAATCAGCTTGAGTGTTTTACATAGAAGGTTATAAGTATGGGCAGGTTGGGGCTCATTGACTGACCCCTGACGAAGTACTGTGGTACGAAACCGGTTGTGTGGAGCCTAGGAGTCAGTGAGTGAGACGGACAACGGCTCTCTGTGTCTGTAATCCTGGTTGGGAGTGACGTCAGACGCGTCCGATTGCCGTGGTGTGAGGTGGAACACACTGTTCTAAACGGTAACCGACTGAGGGGAGGGTGAGGAAGTTGAACTCGTTGATACTGCTCATGAAGTGTTTTATACTTGTTTTTAGTGAATAAAGAAACGCTTGTGTTAAACCTCCATCTATGAGCTGATTTGTTGGAAAGACATTAAGTTAAGCCTATGTATTGAAGATTAAAGTGTGAGTACAGTGAAAGGGACGGGGGGGTCCCTGGTGTGGAAGATACTGCACTATCTGTGACTCTCTCTTTTAGTGGGGCAGCGGAGATACTATACGGAGAGTGAAGAAATTGGTCCCGTTACCGCTTTAAAGGAGAGGTGGAAACTACGATCTCAATCAAGGAATAACCTCCATGAATAAAGAAACGCTTGTGTTAAACCTCCATCTATGAGCTGATTTGTTGGAAAGACATTAAGTTAAGCATGTGTATTGAAGATTAAAGTTGGGGCAGCGGAGATACTATACGGAGTGTGAAGAAATTGGTCCCGTTACCGCTTTAAAGGAGAGGTGGAAACTACGATCTCAATCAAGGAATAACCTCCAGTTTAGTAAACTGGACTTTTATATTGATTCTGTGTGTTATTGTATCTATGATATATGATTGGCTAGATAGGTTAGTAGGGAAGGAGATACTTTGTTTTTATTTGTAACATTACTGACTTCAGATAAAAGATCAGGAATTGGTTTGTATCAAGTGGTACTATAGATTCACTTCTTACTGACCTTTATTAACCCTATATGGTAGGATACTTTGTTACTGAATATAAGATTTTCTTTTGCTTATATGTGTAATATATATTTATAGAATGTGAATTACTATACATTAAGATCAGTGGACACTCGATATTGACTGAGTCTGTATTGGTAAATTTTGTTTGGTATTATTCACGCAGGTTTCTAAAATAGAGTTGCGTTGAGTGTATTTGAATTATTGATCGGTTGAGTACCGGTAAAATCTGCAGCCTCTAGTTTCATTAACGTGAGTGTGGTCCCTGCACTGAGGAATTTATCCACCCCTTTGCGCTTCTTACTGTTGGAAATTCTGGGATTTACTATATTTAGGTACATTTTCTGGATGTCTTGGATGATAAGACACTTCTCTTAATCTAAATGTTGTTTGGAAAACATTAAAAATATCAGCTGTGGTGGCCTTGAAATTCCATGAGCTGTTGGGTGGGATTTATGTTTACAATCAGAGTAATACATGTCAAAGTCAGATACTAAATAACCACTCACATTATTTTCAAAACAAACCATTAAATGTTAATTCAATCTTCACAGTGTACTCCTCTTTTTAACCCCTTAAGGACTACGTGATGTGCTATGACCGTCACAGTCCTTATACCCTTAAGGACCAGTGATGGTCATAGCACGTCACATACTTTGTATTTACATCGCTTTACCGGTAGCGCTGTAAGTAAAAACGGGGGCCTAAAATTGATCGATCTAAGACCGGAGCAATCTCTCTTAGGCCTCAAAGTGGCGCGCCGGTACGCGTAACAGGTCACATGTACCGGAGCATCGGCAAGGATCAAAGCGGTCCTTAAGGGAAGATAACTTCCCTGGACCGCTGGTCCTTAAGGGGTTAATGATCCAACACAAACATAATCCCTCTTCCTCTCTTCCCTTCCTCTTTCCTATGTCTTTTTCCCCTTCACTTATCATATAGCTTGTCTCCCCCCCACCACCCTCTTTGTTTCTCTCCCTTCCACTGCTTCTTTCTTTCTGTATGCTGAGGTACTCAGACTCTAAAGTACAGAGCCCTGTGGACCCCCTCCTGGGCTGCTTATATTTTTCCTACTACTGACACTGTCCCTTGGGCCCTAATGCCACTGTTGAGATACGTGTACTGAACTTAACAATGTGGATGTTTTATTCATCTGTACTTTACATGGAGGACCATCTGGGACTCTGGAGCTTGCATGCTCTTTACTTCTTGTTATTTGTAATTCCCTGTGATTGATTTAAGAAAGTTATCATTTGAAAAATAAAACAAAAAAAAAATCTCAATCTTGAACACGAAGACCTGACATACTGCCCTAAACTGATATGTTGGCCCATTGCAAAAAATCATGCATGCTTACCATCTGCAAGTTAGCGAGATCTCCTGTTTTACATTTGGAAGCAACATATGGGGGATCTTTCTACCATCCACCTCACATTTGAGTGTGGATTTGACAAATTTACTTCATAATAGTTAAATGTATCACCAGGACATTGAGTTTCAGTCATGCTGATATATAAAGGAGCAGCAGAGTAGTGCATGGTTCTAGAAAAAGCAGATGGTAAGGCACGTTTGGTTCTGCTCAATGCAGAAAATAGAGATATCACAAGTTCTACAGTTGTTGATGATGCAAAAATAGACTTGATTTATTCCAGTCATTATAAGACCTAACCAACAAACACACAGAAAAATGTTTTAAAAATGGGTGTATTGTGCCCTCCGCCCACCTAAAAACTTGTAGAAAACATATGTTTTGGGGGCAATATTGTTACATGACACAACTTCTGACACAGGACACTAAGAGTAGGATAAAGGGAAAATTCCATTGTGGTTCTCAATCAGGGTGCTGTGGGAATTTGCTGTGCACTTGACATCAAACACCTTAGCAAAAATGGAAATGTGTCTATCAATCTCCACAAATATATATTGTAAACTCAATATGCTTAGTCAGTCATTCTCACTGTGAGGGCTAAGAATAGCTATTTATTTATGTATTAATCCCCTTCATCTGGTCTTTAAGAAAGATCCATAAATGCTAGAGGTGCCCTGAAAATTCCATAGTCTGTGTTAACGGTGACAAGAGCAAGAAAAAAAAAAGAAAAACAAACATTGAGAACCACTGATTCAGAGACTCTTAGTCAATTATCAACTAGAGATGCATAGATTTCTCACCTGCTCTTGAAGACTACAAATCCCATCATTGTTGGACACGGATGATGGGAGTTGTAGTCTCCTACAGATGGAGAGCATAATGCTACCTTCTTCACTGCTATTTTTGCTTATTTTAATGTGAGTGTTGGTATTTTTAGAAAGATACAGAAACAAAATGTCTTAGAAATCTGCTGCTTGTAGTTCTGCTCTCAGATCATAAATACAAACTGAAATAGCTGATACAGGGAAACAGTGGTTCCGTTTGGGAGAAAAGACTGTGAACAATGAAGTTGTGATTGGGATGTAGAGAAAAAAAGAAGAAATTGTTTAGGGATGAATTAGATTATAAATCAAAAAAAATATGCAAATTAGATAGGAAATAAGTTGAGTCTCCCAGAGTGAAATTAAATAATAATAATGTTAACAATCCCACACCCATTAAAACAAGTAAATACGCAAACAAGTTATCAAACAAAATTCAGTGCAACCTCCGATGTAAAGTCAAGTGCAAAATACCTTGAATAGACAAACAGGGATAGTTAGAAGTGACAATGAATATATCCAGTACATTTGTTCCATAAAGTGTCCCCCCTAGATCTGATTCTCTATTCCTCTTCTTTTTGGGGAATGAGTCCTTAGATCCCCTCACTGGTGGATTTTCCCTGGTGGGGGGATTCCAATCGGTTCCTTCCCCTAAGAGTGGAGAACAGATAAAACGGGCAAACCCAGGGGATACAGAGGTAGAGGGGGCAATCCCCAAAAGAATGAGAGAACTACTCCACAAATAAATAACATTATTCTTACTCTCTAAGGGTCTATCCTTTTGTCCCTCACCTACATCAAACCTGTTTGATATTTTTATCGATCTTAATGACTCTGTTCATAAACTCTCTTTACAGAAGTATTTTACGAATAAAATACTAAATCGCACAGGTGCTAGTCTCCATATGTTGGTTAATACCCTGTATAGACACTTGCACAAAATATATTTTAAACGGGCCTGTCCCTTATAATCTGAAACCAAGATCCACTTTTTTCCCTAGTCAATCCTAGGGAAATTTTGTCAAAACCTTTGCAACTTTGCTTATGAATAATTTAAAATATATGAACAGAACAAAAGGGGAATTACTAGCAACTGCAAGACTTAAATCTAATCACTCTCTAATAATTAAACCAGCTGACAAAGGTGGAGCGATTGTTAAAATATATATATATATATTGATGCTTATATGCCTGAAGCCGAGCGAATACTGGGAGATTAAAACTACTATTCCATTCCAAGAGGAGATCCCATTTAAAATGTATGGGTGAAACGAGTCTCCTAGTGGAACAAGCCTATATTGATGGTGTCCTGGAGAAGAGTGAGAGAGACTTTCTATGTGTCCAACAACCTAGGGTAGCAATTTATTATCATCTATCTAACGTTCACAGATCTTGCTCCTCCAGGAAGACCAATTATTACAGGAATTAATTCCCTCATTTCAAATATGTTGGCTGATGTCGACTTTCATCTACAAAGATTTGTGTTGGGTTTACGATCTTACCTGAGGGACTCATCCCACCTTTGTCATTATGTCACATTTCATCTGGTCCAATGAGTACACTTGGGTAATCCTTGATGTTACATCACTATTCCAATATATCCCATGATGGTTGGATAGAGTCAACTAGTTTTTTCCTAAATAGGGATTTATTGATGATACCTTTTTCACATCTAGGTATGCCAATCTTTTTATGGGCTATGAAGATCTATGGGTATCTTGGTGCTTTATCGCCAGTTTAGAGGTCCTACTATTATAGGAGAAGTTGTCAAATATATGAACAATAACCTCTGGCAGATCTAATCCAATTTATGTCCACTGATAATGGATCTACCATCCAATTTTTGGATCTCGAACCAGTGGGAAAAAAATTAGCAAAATATTTTTTCATGCACCTATTTTTAAAGTGTGGATAGATAACATAGGCTTAACCTGACACTGTCTTTTCATTACAATGGGACTTCAAATTCACATTGGCTGAATCCCACATGCAATATTTAGGCATTCCAATCTCCACAAATCCCTCTACATTACAAAATAAAAATATATCCCCACTCCTCCATTCAATTACCCCAGTCCACCCCAAGCTCCTTTACATCTTTAATGTCCTCCATATCCGTATTTCTAGGAAGCTCCTTAACTGCATTGGATCAATTATGGTAGCTTTCGTTTGGGCTCACAACAAACCCAGACTAAGTCTATTGGTTCTTTCCAAAAAGTTTGAACATGATGGCTTAAGCTTTACGGACGTACACAGATATAACAGGGTATCAGACATTGCTAAGCTTTTCGACTACTCTTAACACTGGACACGGACCCTGAAGCCGGCTCTTGATAATTTGAACTTTCATCAACTCTGCTGGTCTACAGCTGATTTCACCCCTCCTCCATGCATGGACCCCCATTCTGGTTCATGCTCTGAGCTCTTGGAGGACCACAAATAGTGTTTTCAAACTAGCCACTTATCCTTCACCTCTAAAATCTATAATAGGGAGCCCTGAGTTTCCTGCTGGCCTTAACTTTCAAACGTACCAACTCTGGAAGGTCAAATCCCTGGACAGCCTAAGATCATTAACACACCAGTCGGGTTTTACCCCCATAGCCCTTTTACACGATAAACCTGACCTCCACTCAATACCTTGGTGGCCACTATGAAAAATGTATTCAGGTCCCTATATCTGAACTCCCCAGCCCCTAGGCTTCTCTCAACATTGGAAAAAATCTTACTAGACCTTAATCTTACTAGACTCCTTAACCCCTTAAGGACTGTCCGTGCATGCACAAGGCGGTCACTTAAGGACCACAGGGCATTTTTAATTTTTTTAGAATCTGATTCCGGACTCCCGCGCAGGGAGCCCGGAATTCCATGACGTACATGTGTGTCCTTGGTCCTTTAGGGACAGCAACCTCATGACGAACATGTACATCATGGGTCATTGAGGGGTTAACCTAGCCCATCTTTCTCATCTAGGACCCTTCATTGAGCGAACCCCAATTCCTCATATCTCTTAGAGTTACAAGAAATGTTTGCATTCTGTAGATGGAGAGGTCTGGCATTCTGCGATCTCACCGATGGACCCCCCCCAACTCTTCCTCCTTACACACTTCCTTCCGCCCTTCCTCTCCCATCTCCTCCTGTACACCCCCTCCACTGAATAAGACAAAATTGTTCCTCTTTATGGGATACTGACAAACAATCTAAGATATTAAAGAACAATTTTTAAAAAAATCCTGCCCCCACACATTTGATTACTATCTCATAAAACAGCTAGAGATTATGAAAGACATAATATCAAAAAGAGCTATACTTTGGTTTCAAATGAAGTAAAAAAGAATATACAGGAAGAGATAAATTCCTTAGATAAGAACTGTCCACTTTTTATAACTAAATTTAATACCTCTAACAGGAAGATTTTTTCCATCCTTCAAAAACATTGGCCCATCCTCTTAGGGGACTCAATTTTAAATAAATCAATTCCAAAACAAACTAGAGTGGTGTATGGGAGGTCGAAAATACTTACAAACATCCTATCTCCTAGTCCCTTCAAAAGTAGAGAATGTCAAAGTACAGCTAAACAAAGCCTAATTCAAGTGAATGAATCTCAATTAACCATATGTAAAGCAAGATTAGTATTCAGGTGAGATTATAGGTGTAATTCTCTTAAAAGTCTTACATGCCCAGTTATGGACAATAAAACCATTTTTTACATCAAGCCCTACTTCTGAACCTTTTCTATAAATAGCTTTATACATTGTGGTTCAACATACGTTATATATTTAGTTACTTACCCACGTGGACTACAGTATATTGGAAGGACAACACACCAAGTGCATATGAGATTTGGTCAGCATAGTCGCAATATTTTGAATGGCTTTTCATTACACAATGTCTCCAGAATCTTTGATGCAGTCCATGCCAGAAACTCTAAAGGGTTGATTTTTATAACAATCGAACACATACCCCCTTCGGATGCATACAATAGAGTTCAGTGATTAAATAATTGGGAATCCTTTTGGATTAAGTACACTCAACCAGAGTGACTAAATAAACAGCATAATATAGATTAAAATTAATTAAGTCTTTGTCACATATTAGGTAGCTTATATACATTTAGATTGATGTATACCAGAAGGATTTTGTTTAGTTGTAGGGTAGGGATATTATTTATTTTGAATCACTGATATTTGATATATATGACTCATACATTCATTTGTGAGGGGTAGATTTTATTGTTAAGATTTATTTATATTAATATCAATATAATCACACAATAATATAAAAGGCCAGATGTATGTTTGTCCGATGCAGTCATCCGCAGTAGAGACTGCCTGAACGCACAGAAGCAGTCATGAGCATTAAAGGGATAGTAATGTTTCACAAAAACAGCAGCTCCAATTAATCTTCATAGTATTTGAGCCATAGAGAATGTTATTTCCATACTGTCAGAGTTGTAGTTCAAGAATAATTGAATGATAAACTTTTTCTCCTCTCGCCCCTTTTACCTAGTCTAAGTCACCTCCCCTCAGATGTGGAATCTGGTCCACAGACCAGACAGCTCACAGCAAGGGACAATCTTCTTACTGTGAGAACAATGAGAGCCCTGCCCCCCTTGACAGGTTTTCCCTTATGCTAATTGAACATTGTCCCTCTCTGCAAGCTATCTGGACACCTCTGAGGTGAGTAGTGTTGTATCAGTAAAAGGGGAGGGGGGGGATATTTTATCATTCTATTTCTCTTGAACTACAACTCTGACAGTATTGAAATAATACTTTCCATGGGCCAAATACTATGAAGATTAATTGGAGCTGCTTTTATTGTGACACAATACTATCCCTTTAAGTTAACTAGACCTTCTACTACTAAATAGAATACCCTTAGAGATGTTACAATTTGTTTCATAGAATCTTGGCCTGATAACAATAAACTTACTTTAAAACAAATTTCAGCAAAACTCATTATGTTGCTTTGTCTGATTTATTTCTATTGAGTTTCTGATGTTCGCACTTTAGATTTAAATTTGCGTTCTTTTGTCCCAAAAGAAATAAGATTTTGTATTTCCAGGAGGACAAAAACCTTTTCAAAGGACGTTGTCTATACTTTTTTCCCCTCAAAACCCTAAACTTTGTGTAATCCTTTGTTTACAACAATATGAATTAGTTACTTCTAACCTTAGATCATCTAATACTAACTAATTTAAAAAAAAAACCTCATCTACCAGTAACTTCTATGACTCTTGCCACATGGATTTGCTGGATAATGCAGTCAAGGAACATTGACATTACCCTTTTTGGGGCTCATTCTTCTAGAGGAACAATGGCTTTCGAGATCATATTTATCTGGAGGCCGCTTTGAGGATATTCTCAAAGCATCTGATTGGTCTAGAGAATCCACTTAAAATTTTTTTATCGAAACCTATTTCTAATGCATCATATAATGGTATTGATCACCTATAAACTTGCATAATATGAAGCCTCTGTTCTTGTAATAAAATTCAAAGATTTTCCTAGATTTTTGAAGGAAAGTCAAGATTTTATTAAAGACACGGATGTGAATATTATCCCTCCTTTATGTACCCTCCATTTCACGTATTTTCTTCTTTTCATATGATAATTCCACAGTTGTTGCTATATGAAGATGTTAACAATTTGCTTATGTTATACTATGGAGAATATTCTTTACAAGTCCAAGAAAGAGGATACTTCCACAGAATTGTAGTGGTTTATAGTGCAGGTGATACTGCAATTGGTGGAGAATGGACACGGGACAAAGCCAAGAATATGCTATTCTGTTGTTTTTTTCTCTGGTGTTACTTTTGTTATATACATATATTATTGCTACTATTGGATTAGTAAAGGAAGTTAAAAGCACAATATTCACCTCTATGTCTTTAATAAAATCCTGACTTTCCTTCATAAAGCTAGGAAAATCTTCGAATTATATATAAAAAGGCCCAAAACAGAAACTCATGTAAACCAGTGTACTTGCTCAAAAGGTATTAGAAGGGGATAAACTGGATTATATTTAATGTGTTCTAATCATTTCTGTTCTGAATGCTATCACATCCAATGTTCCAGTCTGATTCTGAAGAAGGATGCAATCATCACTGTTTTCTCTGAATCAGAATCCTCCTATACATAAGTGAAATTGGCTCCTCAAGGAAACATTTCAGACCATGCACTGCAAATGATGAGCAGCCGTCCACCGCTGCAATAATGACTGGGACACCCACAATACCTATTCCATCATTTATTGGTATCCAAACTGTGGGTTTCCAAACCAAGAAAAGCTTTCCACTGTTGATGTGTCTGTCCAAACTGAATCCGTGACAATCGTAGAACCATCTACTTCAAGTGTTATAGAACAACAATTTTGCCTTATTGTTATGTCCACTCCACAGAAACAAATATAAGTAGCATCCTCATCACAAGAATGTCATTACATTCAGAACATCCTGAGCCAATCCAGTCATCAATATTGGAGACATCTACCCTCACTGAAAAAAATGACATAGATGGATAATACCTACCCAGTGTAGCAGAAATACCTGAAAAAAGAACTATAGAACCCACACCAATTCATAATTTAAAAGCCGGATCACATTGTTCATCTCCTATTGAATTTATTGAAAAAAGTCAGCTGGAACATTTCTCACTGTAACTGCCCACTGTATCAAAGGTCATTCAATTCAGTTGTGGAACAGTCAACCTTTCAAAAACAGTGCCCATGGGAAATTACTTCGTCTGTGCTGGAAGTTTGTTTTGTGGTTCAAATTTCAACAATGTCTATGATATTTTTAAAATTATTGTAATCCAGCAAATACCAAAAAGTTACTACAGATACCATCAAAGGTTTCTCTTTCCATCCACAGACCAACAATGGCGTGAAGAATATAATTCACTCAAGAAAGAATTGAAAGACAGAGTGTTATGCTTTTCCAGTGATGAAGTTTGTTAGTAAGTTTTGTACATAGTCCATGATGGATATGAAAACAAAAAACAAATACAATTTTAGATTTAAAAGTTCTCCAGAAACAAAAACTGAATTCATCAGTGTGACTAGAAAAGAGGTATTTTATCTGTGTCTCAAAGGACTCCCAATGGACAAGTCTGATGTTCAAATAGTGGCAACTGATTGTCACGCAAGCATAAAAAATCTAATGTGAGAGGAATATAGTGCTATCACTCATCAATTTGACATATGGCAAATCACAAAAAAATGGTGGCAAAAAAAAAAAAAAGTTGTTAAAGATCTAGCCTAATGGGTGTCATTTTTAACCCTTGTTTGGTCTATGCAGTGTAGTCATATTTATATATTAATTTTGCTTTTGTATTACGTAATGTTATTAATTGCTCACTTAGGTGGGAAGATCTCCCTTTTTCAAATGATAAACAAACTCCCTCCTTCCTACCCTGTTTGTATGCTATGTATCTTTCCTTTAATTCTTTCATTAAAGTTAATTAAAAAAAAAAAAAGGCAGTCTCAGTTCAATTAATCAATGCGAGAGTTAGCATAATTTATCACCGTAATGGGAAGTACTTCCATATGTCTTTCTTCCATAATGTTGTTAAAATAACCACTTCTGCTCAGCCAACAGGTGAGCATGGACATTCACCATCCCACATAATAATGTGCTGTGCCAATGGGCCTAGCAAGAGCAATTTGTGAAATCAATGAAACAAGGACTCTCCCCACTACATGGGGGTCCTAGGTAAGTATTTGAGTAATATAAAGTCAAGAAAAATAAAATAATAAGGTAATTTTTCATCTTGGAGACGGAAACAGTTGACCTGCTGAAGGAGTGGCTAGCCACCCGGAAGTTGGAGGAGTTTTAATCAAAGTGCCTGGTCTCCTAAAGGCACACTCCTAACTCCATGGTCCCTGCATCACTCAATGACATTAGAGGAGATAAGGGTTATTGAAATCCAGAATGAATGTAGCAAATGTGCATGGCGGTGTGGGGGAACTAAGGATGGGATCACCATCATTTATTGCACACACTGCAGCAACCATGGCTGCAGTCAGGGACTACCTCTTTACTAATATATCCCTGCACTTTCCTAATCCCTCCACCCTACCCCTTCTGTGTTTGCTGGATATTATGTCTACTACACTACACTACTGTGTGTGTTTTTACTGTAAAGTACACCATAGAAGTGACTGTAATACTTTATCTTGTCACATATCAGTCTGCCCAGTCATAGCTTACATTAGGGTACCTATCCCTATCACATTATTTACCAATT
Source organism: Rhinophrynus dorsalis (assembly GCA_037306005.1). NCBI lineage: Eukaryota > Metazoa > Chordata > Amphibia > Anura > Rhinophrynidae > Rhinophrynus > Rhinophrynus dorsalis. The sequence goes on from JBBDGT010000367.1 coordinate 51,103, forward strand.
TTTTATCATCAGTTTTAGTAAAAAAAAAAATAAAATTACATTTTAAAAATAAACTGTTTCCCTGATCTCTGTCAACAAAAAAACAAAACAACACATTCATTGTTCAATTGATTCTTTCCCCAGACTTTACCAACACACAGATAACCACAAAATCAGGATGAAACTTGGATCACATCTGCGTTTGTCTTCCCGCTCAGTCACACAGAATGTTGGGCTTTTTGGGGTAATTCTTCCTTGCCCCCCTTCTCACACCCTTAGACTTCACTGTTCCTGACACCGAGATAACAGCATAATAGCCAGATCAGGAGTGAACTTGGATCACGGCTGTCTGTGTCTTCCAAGTCAGTCACACAAGCGGTTGCTGTATTTAAAGGCAAACTCCTTAACTACTTCCTGTCCCCCAGAGTGACCACAGGCTTCCTTAATGCAGAAAACATGTGTTCTGCCCACAAGACGCCCTAAACTAAGCTTCAACTCTTTTTACTTTTTATTAGACTGTCTTCTCTACCAGACAATTGTGCTGCTGCTATGAGGTCCCAGGAAACAATCAACTGGAATGAGCTTGTACCTTATTTTCCATACAAAGACTCAGGGGGCAGTTATTCACTATTCTTGGCACAATATCCCCTTACCCCAGATATTATGAATGTAGATTATAGAATACAGTGAGTACCATACAAAGAAATGTGTGACAGTTTGAAACATACTAAAATATATATATAAAATCAGATGATATATGTAAAATGTACATACCATATATTATACAGAAATATAAAATGTATATGATTAGTACCAATATATATCAATAATAAATCCAGTATACAGTGGGTGAAAAAAGTATTTAGTCAGCCACCAATTGTGCAAGTTCTCCCACTTAAAAAGATGAAAGAGGCCTGTAATTTTCATCAATACGTTCACTTCAACTATGAGAGACAGAATGGGGGAAAGAATACAGGAAATCACATTGTAGGATTTCTAATTAATTCATTGGTAAATTCCTCGGTAAAATAAGTATTTGTTCACCTACAAACATGCAAGATTTCTGGCTCTCACAGACCTGTAACTTCTTCTTTAAGAGTCTCCTCTGTCCTCCACTTGTTACCTGTATTAATGGCACCTGTTTGAACTTGTTATCAGTATAAAAGACACCTGTCCACAACCTCAAACAGTCACACTCCAAACTCCACTATGGCCAAGACCAAAGAGCTGTCGAAGGACACCAGAAACAAAATTGTAGACCTGCACCAGGCTGGGAAGACTGAATCTGCAATAGGCAAACAGCTTGGTGTGAAGAAATCAACTGTGGGAGCAATTATTCGAAAATGGAAGACATACAAGACCACTGATAATGTCCCTCGATCTGGGGCTCCACGCAAGATATCACCCCGTGGTATCAAAATGATCATAAGAACAGTGAGCAAAAATCCCAGAACCACACGGGGGGACCTAGAGAATGACCTGCAGAGAGCTGGGACCAAAGTAACAAAGGCTACCATCAGTAACACACTACGCCGCCAGGGACTCAAATCATGCAGTGCCAGACGTGTCCCTCTGCTTAAGCCAGTACATGTCTGGGCCCGTCTGAAGTTTGCTAGAGAGCATTTGGATGATCCAGAAGAGGAATGGGCGAATGTCATATGGTCAGATGAAACCAAAGGAGAACTTTTTGGTAAAAACTCAACTCGTCGTGTTTGGAGGAGAAAGAGTGCTGAGTTGCATCCAAAGAACACCATACCTACGGTGAAGCATGGGGGCGGAAACATCATGCTTTGGGGCTGTTTTTCTGCAAAGGGACCAGGACGACTGATCCGTGTAAAGGAAAGAATGAATGGGGCCATGTATCGTGAGATTTTGAGTGAAAACTTCCTTCCATCAGCAAGGGCATTGAAGATGAAACGTGGCTGGGTCTTTCAGCATGACAATGATCCCAAACACACCGCCCGGGCAACGAAGGAGGGGCTTTGTAAGAAGCATTTCAAGGTCCTGGAGTGGCCTAGCCAGTCTCCAGATCTCAACCCTATAGAAAACCTTTGGAGGGAGTTGAAAGTCCGTGTTGCCCAGCGACAGCCCCAAAACATCACCGCTCTAGAGGAGATCTGTGTGGAGGAATGGTCCAAAATACCAGCAACAGTGTGTTAAACCTTGTGAAGACTTACAGAAAACGTTTGACCTCTGTCATTGCCAACAAAGGGTATATAAGAAAGTATTGATATGAACTTTTGTTATTGACCAAATACTTATTTTCCACCATAATTTGCAAATACATTCTTTGAAAAACAGACAATGTGATTTTATGGATTTTTTTGTCTCATTCTGTCTCTCATAGTTGAAGTGTACCTATGATGAACATTACAGGCCTCTCTCATCTTTTTAAGTGGGAGAACTTGCACAATTGGTGGCTGACTAAATACTTTTTTGCCCCTCTGTAAGTAGCACAAAATAATTTTCTTTCATTGTGCTGAAACTTGAGCTGGATGCTTTTCCAGTATTGTTAGGTGTAATCAGGTGTAAATCCCTTTTTAGAATGAAGAAGTATAAATAGTTTTGTACTAGCATATTATAAATAAGAAATGAGATGTTCTGTAAACACAAAGTATGACAATGCCTGCTAGACACTACATGACCTTGAAGATTTGTAAAAATAAGATGGCACACTAACAGTCTAGTGACTATGTCCTTGCTAAGAAAGAATCTAACACATTTAGCAAATTACCTTTATAAACACACTGATATAAGAAAAACAGGATTTTAAACAACATAATGCACTTACCACTGCATACTCAGATTAACCATACAGAATAACCACTATTAGTGATTGCCTATTACAGAAGTTGCAGCAGACAGCTTCTGCTTTTGCATTGGGTGAGGCAAATAAAAAGCTGAAGAAGGATCAGAAACAAAAAGCTGGAGAAGGATCCACACAATGATGGGTTATGTTCATTTATAAATTACTAGTGTAAAAGCCCGTGTACACGAGCAAAGGTCTGGATGATGTTAACCCTTTGAGTGCCATTGTTTGCAATGAGTTGCGTACCCCTCTGGCATTCAAAGGGTTAAGAGGCCTTTCCTGCTCTGCATCCTGCGCAGTAGAGATTGCTCGAAAGCACAGAATGCTCCCAGCACAGAACTCCCAGCATTCTGTGTGTTCGCACAGTCTATACTGCGCATGACGGCTTCTGACAAACATCTTAGCAAATTATTATACAGGAAGGATGCTATTCATTTGGACAGAAGAATCACCAATTAGCTTACATTTTAAGTTCACTGACTATTAAAGTAGGTGAGTATGCCTCAATGGGCAGTGATCACACAAAAAAAACAAAAAACAAAAAAAACTAATAAATGGAGAGCAGTACATGTAAACTGCATATCAGTAACTTAGGACTTCTTCCTGCACCTAATATTAACATAGGTGTGTATAAGGCATTTATGGGTTTTTATATAATTAGTACATTCCATGGATACAAAGGTAGCTGCCACTGGTTGAGCATAGATATGAATTTTGTGAGCCATGCCCTACCGATGCACATTCTGCTGCTGTTAGTGATGAAGTCAAACTTTCCCTGTGCGCATTTCGTTTGTATATCCTAGTATTACATGTGCATATATTAAGCTAGCATAGACATTTAGTCCACCAATGAGGGAGACAAAGTGTATCTAATAAACTGCCTACTCTCTGTATCTGATCATCTGTCTGTATGGGTCTAATTCTGTCAGTGTAGATCTTTTCTGTATTTGAACTGTATAATGATGCTGGATGTGTAGGTGATGATGCAGTCATCTCTGAAATGCATGTTCATCAGCACTAAACTGGGAGGAAGCTTAATCTAAACTTTTGCTGTGGGGGCCATCTCTAGTTACAGAACTGCATGTAGCTACAAATTAGCATGCAGTGCCAGACTGCGCAACCAACAAAAGGTAATTTCTCAAAAACTATGAATATTATAATCAAAAGGCTAACTTATTATATAGGTAATTTTTAATTATCATTAAAAGAAACTAGAAACATTCTAGAATGATTGTGGAGCAAATTAACTGTACTGTAGGCCACAATTACAAATTCCCACTGATTAAAAAAGGGCCTGAATTAAATGTGTTAAAAACAAAACGGATATAAGCTGAAAATATAACTACTAGGCAAGTGCGCCTCTTCCCACAATATAATCCCATTATATAAATAAAAATCAAGAAATACAGCAATTTTACAGCACACTGTAAAGAATACGAGTGGAAAGGAAAAAATATCAAAAGAGATATTCACAAAACAAACATCAATACAAATACTTAGGTTTTCTTCTTATTCTTATGCTGCTTCAAGTTCAGTGCTGCATGCTCACCATGAGATTGGGTCCCCACTAAAAAAAATGTAAACTACAAAAGAAAGCAAAGAGCGGTGCAAAAAGTATTTCTGAGCGTAGTATGTTCAATCACCAAGATAGTCCTTCACCGAAACACCATAGGAGATATCATCAGAATACTACAGTTTTCAGAGGCAAATGGCCTGCCTCCTGGTACGTTCCCCTTCACTGGCTCACACCCCAGTATAGTGGTTTCCTCTGATCTGGGTCAGGCGTAGGGGCAGCTCCATACAATATTCCGAAAAGGAGTGATATATTTCTTGTGGAATCAGCCGCTTGAGTAGAGGATAGTATCAAATCCAAAACAACAAAAGGCCAAACCTATTTTAATATCTATATAAATCAACTCCTGTTAATAAGTATAATGGAGCTTCTCATCAGAACATCAGAAAAATGAGCCAGTGAAAGGAAAAAAATAAAATAAATAAATAAATAAATAATATATATATATATATATATATATATATATATATATATATAAAGCCAGTTGTATTCCTTCAAAAGAAGGAAAAAATAGAATATATATATATATAAATATATGTTAATCAATGGCGCATATATTATTGTAAATAAGTAAAAATAAAAGAAATTAAAATCCACATGCACAACACAAGAAAAAAGCTGACGCGTTTCGCCACTAAATGTAACTTTTTCAAAGCCCAACAGAAGAAAAAAGGCATGTATTGTAGAAGCAGCCTTTAAATACTTTCATATATCAACAGCTGTCAGTTATTACAGCCATAAAGGCATCCATTATGGCGTGTGTTCCATTATGCTCAACTTCTGGGTCACTATCTATCCATGTTGTTTCCACAATCCCTCCTGCCTTGCCATCTGCATATCATCTAAAAAAGGTTATCCAATAAATGCCAGCCTCCTCAAAGTGCACCTACACGACACCGGACACTCATTCCAGAGTCAAGGGTAACACACGGAGACATGCGCATCAAATGCTTTCCAATCCGAAACGCATCTATCGGAAGCCAATTTGGAGCGGAAATCAGCAGGCATTTCCAAAGAGCGACATGCACACTAACATACACCTCATCCTGGGACGTACCACAAAGAAAGAGGAATTGGATTGGACCATCCATAGAACACAGACAGCAAATTGCCATAAAGCAGAGTCTCCTCACAAGAATGACATTATGAATAGAAAACATGGATGAACATATACCCTCCTATAATGATATGCCTGAACAGACTTCAGTGCGTCCATGGAATGTATAAAACATATAAATTTAACCAAAACATTCCCCCATGTGTGTAACACACAAAGGGAGAGTAAAACATAGGTAAACCAGAGTCAACCCAGATCTAAAATTAGATCTCAATAGACAAATATAGGAACCAAAAATATATATATGTACAGTGTCAAAAAGAAAACCACCCTTTGTAATCTTATAACTTAATAAAAGTATATATACTTTAATACCCCTAAATATCTACAACTCTATATGTAATGCAAATCTATATTATCATTTAAACCTATTTCCCCTAAAGTGCACAAAGTATAGATCTAAAACGCCTCTTGTCTACATAATTAGCAGAATCTATTACTCTGGGATGGAATCCATTCTATCCCCATAATTTTTAAACGGTTTAAACAGCCTTGTTTACATGAATTAATATGCTTAGACAGTTTACAGCTCATTTCACCCTTCTTAATCTTTCTCCTGTGCTCCCCACAGTTCTTAAATCTCTGGTAATGCACCCTACATAGGCCGCACCACAAACACATAAAAGTAAATATACAATGTGATTAGTGCCACAACTAATATAGTGCTTAACTAAATAACAATTTTTACCCTCCATATCCAAGAATTGTTTAGTGCCATGCAGCATGAATAGGCATGTGTTTCATATTTGGTGGCTGCACCTATAATTCCCCACAACTTCACTCTCCTTAAAGGGATAGTAATGTTTCATAATGATAGCAGCTCTAATTAATCATCATAGTAGTTGGACTTTGGAGAGTGTTATTTCAATTCTGTCAGAGTTGTAGTTCCAGAGTAATTCAATAACGAAGTGTCCCCCTCCCGCCCCTTTTACTGATGTCACACTGTTCAGCTAGAGCAGAAGGGAGGTGCCCAGGTAGACTGCAGAGAGGGACAATCTTCAATTAAGATAAGGGAAAAACCTGAAAAGCTTGTCAAGGGGGGCAGGGATTTTATTGTTTTCATACAAAGAAGTTTGTCCCCTGCTGTTATCTGTCTGGTCTTACAACCAGATTCACATCTGAGAAGAGATTGCTTACACTAGGTAAAAGGGGTGGGAGGGGGACACTTTGCTTGTGAATATCTCATAAACCATAAAGGTTTGAGAGATAAGACTTATATCATTCTTCATGTTTTTTTAATGCCTACAAAATAAAATAAAGTTAAAACGAAGTATTACTATCCCTTTAAATTTCTTTGGTCTACTAGGGGCTACAAAAGGTTCTAATTGTATTATTTCTTCTAAAAGTAACAAGGGGCTTTTCATTTAATTCATATTTTAAAACAGAATCTTGGAGCAATATTTTCCATATATATGGAAATATATATGATATATGGATATATATGGATATATATATATATATATATATGGATATATGGAAATATAAATGATATCCTTAATCTTACCTCCCCAACAATTAAATTTAGTTACAAACGATAACCCCCTATTTAACTCCCCTTTTCCCTCTTCAGCAACATATTTGTTCTTTCTTTCCTTTTTTGAAAAAAGATCTTTTCTATTTAATCTACCTGCCCTTTCAAAAGCATTATCTAGTAGTTTCTCCTTATAACCTTTCTCTAGAAAGGCTTGTTTAAGATCACTTCTCTTTTCCACAAAATCTCTGTGGTCACTACAGTTACGGCACAATCTATGGTATTGTACACAGTGGATGTTATTCAACCATTTACTGTAGTGACCACTGTCTGCTCTTAAGTATTGGTTTGATGCCATTTCTTTCTGATATATAGAAAAATTGGGGAATCAGTCACACCTGTTAACAAGAGATCCAAAAATTTGATTGACCTAAACTGTATATTCTTAGTAAATGAAATACCCCTTGGGTTAACCTTAAACTGTTGCAAAAATAAACCAAAGTCTCCCTTACTTGTGTCCCAAATCACCAAAATGTTGTCAATAAAACGCCCATAGTATACGAAGCTCGTCCTGCCCACAGCAAGATGTTCCCTATGCCCCACAAAGAGGTTAGTGTAGGACGGGGTGAACCTGGTACTATCACGGTTCCCGTGATTTTCTGTCATTCTCTGCTGTGGTGCGCTCCTATTGGTGGAGTTTGGTTAAACCCACCCAGTGTGGCCTTCTTATACCGGGCCTCTGGCACCTGTCAGGTGCCCTTTCGTGGTGTTCCTATACCAGTGCTTCCGTTGCTGTGTTCCTGCACTCCTGTGCACCGATTTGGCCTGTCTGACTATTCTTCTGGTTCCTGCTCTGTGTATGACCTGGCCTGGCTAACGTTCCTGCTCCGTGATTGATCCGGCTTGTCTGACGTTCCTGCTCCATGTATGAACCGGCCTGGCTGACGTTCCTGCTCCGTGATTGATCCGGCTTGTCTGATGTTCCTGCTCCATGATTGACCCGGGCTGGCTGACGTTCCTGCTTCGTGATCTGTGTCCTGTGATCCTGCTCCAGCGAGATCTCGTCTATGTCGCCTGGCGACATTGTGAACTGTGTATTTTGAGCAGTATAGTCTGACCTCCCACTTCACCCTTGCAGTGCTAGTTGCTTCCGATCCTGAGACTATCCGTTACACTTGCTGAGCTTGTTGCCTCCGTTACCGAGCCTGTCCGTTAACACTTGCAGTGCTTGTTGCCTCAGATACTGGGCCTATCTGTTAACACTTGCTGAGCTTGTTGCCTCCAATACCGAGCCTCTCCGTTAACACTTGCTGAGCTTGTTGCCTCCAATACCGAGCCTCTCCGTTAACACTTGCTGAGCTTGTGGCCTCCAATACCGAGCCTCTCCGTTAACACTTGCTGTGCTGGTTGCCTCCATTACCGAGCCTGTCCGCTATACTTGCAGAGCAGTTGTGGCCTCCGTTAACTGTGATACCGATAGCTCTTGCAATATTATTTGCTCCATTTACGCACCGGAAGGGTGCTACTGGCTCTGGTCCTATTCAGCTCTGGCAGTGTTTGTTAACCCTTTAGCACTGGACGGGTGCCATTGGCTCTGGTCCCATTCAGCTCACGCAGTGTTGTTGATTCCGTTACGCACGGCAGAGTGCTTTTGGCTCTAGTACCTTTTAACTCTAGCACAATTGGGTGGTCTTACATATCGCCAGTCCTTTGAGGACTTCTGCTTGGACTCACTACTAAGGTGCTCACCACCTCGCACCTCAGTATCTGTCTGCTCTTGTCATCTACTGGGCGTTGTCTTAACACACCACAACAGAGACTGATTACTTGCATTGGACTTTAACCCTTGTTATACTCTGTGTTCCTCATTTGTTCTCAAAAAAACTATGTTTTATTTTTTACCTGTGGTCTGAGTGTCTGATAAAACTGTTACAATACGAAAGGGCCATGACCTCAGACAGCAAAGGTGAAGGTAATGCACAAAACCTCCATTGGAGGATGTATGTGCATGAGTAACGCTTGGGCCAGTTGGCACTGGCTATGCAGACGTTACTAGAACGTACGGTACACCTTGACAAACCTAATCTGAATCCGGTGGTCCCCCCAGTTCTGACACCGGATAATCATTCTGGGTTGTCTGCTGCTCCCCCCAGAGGTCTAACGGCGGCGGCTCCGTTACCATTAAGATACGATGGCGAACCTACCCTATGCAGGGGTTTATCAATCAGTTAGAGATATACCTGGAACTGACACCTCCTGCTTTTCCTAATGACTGTAGCAAGGTTGGGTTTACGATTTCATTATTAACGGGCAAAGCTCTGGCATGGGCTAATCCCTTGTGGGAGAACGCTAAACCCTGCACTCAGAACTTCAGCGAGTTCATAAGGAAGTTCCGTAGAGTGTTTGAGGTACCTGCTAGAGCCGCCTCTGCTGCCAAAAAATTGATGGAGATACAAATGGGCGATCGTAGTGTGGGCAACAGAGGTAGGATGGAATAACGAAGCGCTAGTGGCAGCCTTTGCTCAGGGGTTGTCTGATTCTATTAAAGACGAAATAGCTGCCAGAGATGTACCCAGTGATTCAGATGAATATATCGATTATGTCATGCTTATTGACTCTCGTATCCGTGAGAGGCGCCTGGCTAGAAGGGTGAAAGCCAGAAGTTATGGGCACAGCAATCCTTTAAACCCACCCTCGCCTCCCATTCCTCCTGATCGAGCACCTGAACCGAGTGAACCCATGCAACTCGGATTCACTAGACTTACTAAGGAGGAATGGGCGCACCGTAAGAGGCAGGGTTTATGCTTATATTGTGGCAAAGCTGGGCACCTTCTACGCACTTGTCCGGTACGGCCGGGAAACGGACACACCTAGGGTACCTTGAGGGACAGGCTCTAGGTGACGTACAACAGTCCCCAGACTCTTGAACATAGAAACCCACCATCCAGGTGGGATTTTCCTGTGCTGATCAGGCGGTGGAGGTGTTTGCCCTGGTAGACTCTGGTGCGGCAGGGTACTTCATGGATCAGTCCTTTGCCGAACTGCACAAAATTCCCTTGGTCAAGAGGGACACTCCACTAGCCATTGAAGCCATTGACGGTAGACCCCTGGAGCCGGCATTTATCACTTTAGAAACAACTCCTATAAATATGGCTATTGGGGCTCTTCACAGGGAGGAAGTATGTTTCCAAATAATTCATTCACCCCATCATGCGGTCATTCTGGGTTTCCCATGGTTACTATTGCATAATCCCCAGTTTGATTGGCAAAGATGGGAGGTCAAATCTTGGTCTGAGTATTGTACTAAACATTGTCTGTCGAACCCGGTCCAGATTTTGTGTACCTCTCCCTCCGTGCCAGCTGAATATCGTGAATTCAGTGACGTGTTCAGTAAGGGAGAGGCTAGCACATTGCCACAGCACAGACCGTATGATTGCGCTATTGATTTGCCTCCGGGCGTGGTGCCTTCCAGGGGTCGGACATACCCTTTGTCCTGCGAGGAGAACAAGGCCATGGAGGACTACATTTAGGATGCCCTCAAGAGGGGAATCATACGCAAGTCTACCTCACCGGCAGGTGCTGGTTACTTTTTTGTGAAGAAGAAAAGTGGCGAACTAAGACCATGTATAGATTACCGGGGGTTGAATATACTCATGTCCATGAATGCCTACCCTATCCCACTCATTACGGAGCTATTTGACAGGTTGAAGGGCTCTTCTATCTTTACGAAGCTTGATCTCCGGGCCACGTACAACCTGATCAGAATTAAGGCCGGGGATGAGTGGAAGACGGCATTCAATACTAGGTCAGGGCATTATGAATATTTAGTGATGCCATTTGGGTTATGTAATGCTCCTGCCGTATTCCAGGAGCTTATCAATGACATCCTTCGTGATATGCTTCAGTCTTGTGTGGTCGTATACCTTGATGACATATTGATTCATTCTGCTAATCTAAGCCAACACATTAAGGATGTGTCTGAAGTTTTACTTCGTTTACATACGAACAAACTGTTCTGTAAACTTGAAAAATGTGAGTTTCACAGATCCCAAGTACCCTTCCTGTGGTTTGTGATTTCTAAAGATGGCATTACCATGGACCAAGAAAAACTGGCAGCAGTCCTACAATGGCCACCTCTTAAAGGGTTAAAAGCTATCCAACACTTTTTGGGATTTGCCAATTATTATAGGAAATTTATCCAGAATTTCTCTACAATTGTTAAACCCGTCTGACCTTAAGCATAAATGCTCTAATCCCTCTCAATGGTCTGAGGCAGCTGGAGACGCTTTTGAGACCTTAAAATCCGCTTTTGCATCCGCTCCTGTACTGACCCACCCTAATCCCACCTTGCCATTTACATTGGAGGTTGATGCCTCCGAAGTTGGGGTAGGGGCAGTACTTTCCCAACTCCCTGCTGGTGGTGGTACCCTGAGACCTTGTGGGTTCTTTTCTAAGAAGCTCTCTAATACCAGAAGCCATTATGAGATTGGCGACAGAGAGCTCTTGGCCATTATCCTCGCATTGAAAGAATGGCGCCATCTATTGGAGGGCACAAGAACCCCGGTATTAATCCTTACTGACCACAAGAATTTGACTTATCTCTCAGAAGCTAAAGGCTGTTCCCTCGCCAGGCTAGGTGAGCACTGTTCTTGTCTCGATTTAACTTCGTAGTGTCCTACCTGCCAGGCTCTAAGAACGTTAGGGCAGATGCTCTATCCAGACAATTCAGTCCTGACATTGAGAGGGATGAAGACCCTGTACCTATTATTCAGCCAGATCGCATCCTGGCTACAGTGCGTACTAGTATCACTTCGCCACTGGGGGAGGAGATTTTGGCATCCCAGGCAAGGGCACCTCCAGCAACCCCAGTGGGCAAGTGTTTTGTGGATGAGCCATTCCGTACCCGTCTCCTAGAAACGTACCACTCATCTAAGGCGGCTGGGCACAGGGAGGAATCAATTAATATGGTCACTGTCTCAAGTATTTTGGGGGCCCTCCCTAAGAGCCGATTGTTCCGCTTACACGCAGCCTGTGCCACCTGTGCCCATGCCAAGACCCCCAGACACCTCCCAGTGGGCTTACTACAACCGGATCCTAATGGGGAACACCCATGGTCCCATATATCTATTGATTTCCAGTCAGAGTTGCCGGTGTTCAGGGGGTACTCTTTTATCCTAATGGTGGTTGACAGGTTTTCTAAGATGGCTTATTTCGTGCCCCTCTCTGGTCTTCCGTCGGCTCAGGAATTGGTGGTGGTTTTCGCTAGAGAGGTATTCCGCTTGCATGGGGTTCCCAGAGTGGTGGTGTCGGACCGAGGGAGCCAGTTCATGTCTAGATTCAGGAGGGCATTCTGTAGCCAGATGGGCATCTAGTTGTCCTTTTCCTCTGCCTACCATCCCCAGACCAATGGGGCCACTGAGCGTGCCAGTCAGGGACTGGAACAGTTCCTGCGCTGCTTTGTGACCGATCATCATGACAATTGGGCCAACCTGTTGCCGTGGGCAGAGTTTGCCATGAATTGTACAGTTAATTCATTGTCCGTGAGCTCTCCGTTCCTTATTAACTATGGGTTTCAGCCGTGCCTGATCCAGGACTCATTTCAGTCGCAGCAGATTCCAGCTCTGGACGAGCATATGGAGCAGCTCCGCTCCACTTGGGCACAGGTTCAGAGGACCCTCAGCCAGTCATTTCAGCGACATCAGCAGCATGCCAACCGTAGACGGCTGCCAGCGGTCTCTTTCCAGGTTGGGGACAGGGTATGGCTCTCCTCCAGGAATCTCAGCTTACAAGTACCATCTAATAAGTTGGCTCCCCGGTTCATTGGTCCATTTAAAGTCATCCACAAGGTTAACCCTGTCTCGTACGTACTGGAACTCCAAGCCTCTATGCGCATTCACAGTGTTTTCCATGTGTCTCTGTTAAAGCCCTTGGTTTGCAAATGTTATACTACCACCCCGGTGGTTCCTGGGCCGGTGGATGTTCAAGGCCAAGAAGAGTACGAAGTTCAGAGCGTTATTCATTCTAGGAGATTTAGAGGGAAGTTGCAATATTTGGTCCACTGCAAAGGCTATGGTCCTGAAGAACGCTCTTGGGTCGACCACAGGGACCTTCATGCCCCGAGATTATTGCGCAATTTCCACTCTAAATATCCCCAGAAACCTAGACCCTCTACCAGGGGAGGGGGTCTTTGAGAGGGGGGTACTATCACAGTTCCCGTGATTTTCTGTCATTCTCTGCTGTGGTGCGCTCCTATTGGTGGAGCTTGGTTAAACCCGCCCAGTGTGGCCTTCTTATACCGGGCCTCTGGCACCTGTCAGGTGCCCTTTCATGGTGTTCCTGTACCAGTGCTTCCGTTGCTGTGTTCCTGCACTCCTGTGTACCGATTTGGCCTGTCTGACTATTCTTCTGGTTCCTGCTCCGTGTACGACCTGGCCTGGCTAACGTTCCTGCTCCGTGATTGATCCGGCTTGTCTGACATTCCTGCTCCGTGTATGACCCGGCCTGGCTGACGTTCCTGCTCCGTGATTGATCCGGCTTGTCTGACGTTCCTTCTCCTTGACTGACCCGGCCTGGCTGACGTTACTGCTTCGTGACCTGTGTCCTGTGATCCTATTCCAGCGAGATCTCATCTATGTCGCCTTGAGACATTGTGAACTGTGTATTTTGAGCAGTATAGTCTGACCTCCCACTTCACCCTTGCAGTGCTAGTTGCTTCCGATCCTGAGCCTATCCGTTACACTTGCTGAGCTGGTTGCCTCCGTTACCGAGCCTGTCCGTTAACACTTGCAGTGCTTGTTGCCTCAGATACTGGGCCTATCCATTAACACTTGCTGAGCTTGTTGCCTCCAATACCGAGCCTCTCCGTTAACACTTGCTGAGCTTGTTGCCTCCAATACCGAGCCTCTCCGTTAACACTTGCTGTGCTGGTTGCCTCCATTACCGAGCCTGTCTGCTATACTTGCAGAGCAGTTGTGGCCTCCGTTAACTGTGATACCGATAGCTCTTGCAATATTATTTGCTCCATTTATGCACCAATGGGTGCTACTGGCTCTGGTCCCATTCAACTCTTGCAGTGTGTGTGTATCCGTTGACGCACCAAGGGGTGCTACTGGCTCTGGTCCCATTCAGCTCTCTCAGTGTTTGTTAACCCTTTAGCACCGGAAGGGTGCCATTGACTAAGGTCCCATTCAGCTCACGCAGTGTTGTTGATTCCGTTAAGCACGGCAGAGTGCTTTTGGCTCTAGTACCTTTTAACTCTAGCACAATTGGGTGGTCTTACATATCGGCAGTCCTTTGAGGACTTCTGCTTGGACTCACTACTAAGGTGCTCACCACCTCGCACCTCAGTCTCTGGCTGCTCTTGTCATCTACTGGGCGTTGTCTTAACACACCACAACAGAGACTGATTACTTGCATTGGACTTTAACCCTTGTTATACTCTGTTCCCTTTGCATTATACAGTATTGCTCCTTATCCATACTGTGTCTGCTATACATCCATATTTGCCTTCAGTTATGTGTCATTACCTATTTCTGCCCCTAGGGGGCTGTGTTCCTCATTTGTTCTCAATAAAACTGTGTTTTATTTTTTACCTCTGGTCTGAGTGTCTGATAAAACCGTTACAGGTACCCATTTCAGTTCCCCTGGTTTGTAAATAATATTGACCCTGAAACACAAATAAATTTTGTTCCAAAATAAATTGTACGCATTTCAAAAGAAATTCCTTCTGATGGAGTGGCATCTCTATATCCTTATCTAAAAAGAAGGCCATTGATTCCAAGCCAATTGTATGACTGATATTAGTGTATATAAAGAGACCACATCTAGATTTATCCAGACGTAGTCTCTTTGCCAAATCACATTACTCAATCTCTCCAATACATGCTGGCTATCTTTGATGTAACTATAAAGAAAAACAACATATTTCTGCAAGAAATAGTCAACATATATAGAGAGATTCACAGTAAGAGCATTTATTCCCGCTATAATGGGTCTTCCTGGCTGTTGTTCTTTATTTTTATGTACCTTCTGTTAGGGAATCTTTACCTGGATCGCTGCCTGATAGGGCACCTGTCACACTCTTATGTTATCTTTGCTAGGTATGGTACCTTTTTACTCCCTGATGATCGATCTGTGGAATCTATGTCAATTACTGGTACCATGAGGCTGTAAGGATCGCAAGGAAAAACACACACAACAGCGTATACCATACAAGCTCTCTCTTTATTCTTATCACACATAGCCTTTATAGGCCCACACAGCCCCCCTTCCCCTAAAGGGAGGGGGGCGGTGCACAACACAGTTTCAACATAGAACAGAAAATTATATAAAAACAGAAAAGCAAAACTTGTTCCCAGGAAGGGGGGGAGGGGAGGGAGTATAGATAACAGTTCCTTCAGTATCCTATCACCTCCCCCGTGGGGGGTTCTGGAAACTTTGCTCATTCTCGCGTAACAACCTTGAGCATACTCTAACAGCTTTTGCAATACACAGATAAAAACTAGAAAGAGCCAGTCTGGTGGTTTCCTCCCTAGCAGATGGATTCCTGCAGAATCAGTCAAATGTAACTATTAACCCTATAGGTACCGAACATAAGTATTACACACCTTATCCCTGTTCCCTTCAATCCCTTCTTTGAATCAGTACTAAACTGATTCACCAAACTAAACTCTGGGAATTACATTGGGCCCTGGACATCGTCATAGCAAGGGGTGGGAGAGGTAGGGCGGCGTGATAGTAAGGGGCATACGGATTGGCAGGGGAGTGACAGGCATGGTGTGAACAGCGACAGAGCAATAGTTTAATGATCAGATATATAATGAGAATGAACAAAAGAACAATGCCTACTTTGGCCAGAATACCCTTCCAGCCGGAGAACCAGCCTAGGAAATATCTGTCCCAGGGGTCGGTTATGCCTGAATTCCTTTTTAATTCAAAGGATAAGTCTTCTAATTTCTGAATTGCTTTAGTTACCTTACCAGTGGGTCCTGTATTATCAGGGATGTAAGTACAGCAAGTTTCCCCAATCATTTTAACCCTAGTATTGCTGCGTCCCTTTATAATGTTAACATGGCCTGTTTGACAAATATGTAATGACTTGTTACACAAACAATTTAACCCTAAGAATATTTAACCCTTCTATATGTTATACAATCCTTTCAATCCCTTCTTTGAGTCCGAGCATACCCGGACTCACACAAATCTTACAACCTGGATAAGGCATCATCATATAGAGGTGCAGTACTGTGGAGGTGACTTAAATACTGGGTGTAAGGACCTGACCCAGGGGAACTACACCTTTTGGCAATGAGGCAAAGCAAAAAAACTTAAATAGGACATAAAGAACAATAATACTTTTGGATTACAGCTAGCGAAGCAGACACGCTGATGAGGCAAGTGGTCATAACGTCAGTAGGGCTGACCATGTTGCACAAGCAAAAGTTCGTAATGTTCATAACATGTTGGTGCTAAGTAGATTCAGACATTGGAGTTCTCACGGGTCTCTGGGGTGTCCCTGCAGTCCATCTGACCCCAGTGCAGAGGTGGCCTTTCAGAAGTCCTTACGTGAGTGAGGGTGAGACATAAATTGCATACATAAGCCAGCCTTCCACCCCCCACACTTATAATGTTAATACACATTAGACCATCATTTTCTATCTGTAGGGGCACCTCCTCAAGCAGGCCACTTTCACTGCCAGAGGGTGCTAGCGTTCCAAAGGGATGGATCTTCATGATGGTCTTGTCCCACGGAGGCAGGTGGTCAGGGATTATTATGCCCGTCAAAACACCTACTTGATGATCGCACGGTGGCAGGCGATGCAATAAGCCTGCTTACTGGTCCCACGGAGGTAGGCGATGCAATAAGCCTACTTGCTGGTATTTCCTGAACAAAAGCCTCAGACCTTCACCCTGTTCTGCCTCCCTCTGGGCATCTGCTGGGCACTGGGAGGGCACAGGGCCTTTATCCTGCTCAGGCTCTGGTGCAGCTGTCACTCTGGCATGGTATATCCAGGTCTTTCCTTTATGCAGCTTGACTGTGCTGTAACTTGTCAACAGAATCTGGAATGGACCCTTCCACTGGGGCTCCAAACACTCTGTTCTCCATGTCTGTACACATACCCACTCTCCAATCTGGAAACTTGCACTGGGCCAGCCGAAAGCAAAGGCCGTGGAACAGAAAATCTGGGAAGAAAAGAAAGGGTATGCTGCAAAGCAGTTACATAATCCATAATCTGCTTATTACCAATCTCTAAGGTAGGTCCTTGATACATCACAATCCTATTCCAGGGCCTACCGAAGAGGATCTCATAAGGAATAAGCTTTTAAGGATTTGGAAGGGGTCACCCTGAAGTGAGTCAAGGCACGGGGAAGCGCCTCTGGCCATTTGAGTCTTAGTTCAGTACATAATTTGGTCAGAGAGCGCTTAAGAGTCTGGTTCATCCTCTCAACTTGTCCAGAGGATTGAGGCCTCCAGGGGGTATGATATCTCCAGTTCACCCCTAGAGTGACACAATCACTTTTAACAATTTCAACTGTAACATGTTTTCCATGGTCTGACTCAATGACTCGAGGCAAACCAAACCTTGGAATTACTTTTCTTATTAACACCTTAGCTACTGATCCCGCAGTAGCTCCTTTCAAAAGAAATGTCTCTAGCCACTTAAACAATTAATCAATTATTACAACAGCATACTAAAATCCCAGTACAGGCTGCAAAACAACCCAATATAATCTATCTGGAGCCGTTCAAATGACACCCAAGCCCATTGCCTGGCCCCAGTGATTAGAATATGTCACATTTTAGGATTTATTTACAAGTATATATCACACAAATCCCAACAATTTCTAACTTACTTTGTACAGATCTGGTCTGGGTAAAGTCACTTCCTCCAGGGCGTCTACACAGTCATGCTCTGGAGGATCATTTATGTCCTTGGTCAATAGGGTAACTGGTTTTGGCAGAGCTAAAGCAGGGGCGAACATCAGCACCCGCTTCAGTTCATCCCATACTATCGTATCAGGAGAATCATAGTCAGTTTGTCATACAATCCTTCAGTCAAAATATTGGCCACTATTAGCTTAACCCTTGCCTAGCCTCTTGGCTGATCGGGTACTATCTGTCCTAGACCGGTCCTGCATTAGGCTGCAAGTCAATAACGGGTCGGGCATCTCTACCAACCCCTGGCTTTCCAGCTGCTCAAACAGCAGAGGGCACTGAGCGCAGAACCTCCTCCGGGATGTCTGAATCATGACTATCCTGGGAAGTGTGTCTTAGTGCCATATGGAAAGTCAAGTCATAATAGTCAGGTACATATACCTCTATCTTGTCAGCGTCAAAAGTTATCTCTGTCCTCAATCTGGTCAACAGATCCCTTCCAACAGTGCAATGGGGCATGACTCTGATAGGAGAAAACCATCTTGGACCATAGTCCCTTCTATGGTAACTTCCATAGGTTGTATATATGGCATAGAGGAGGGAATTCAATCCACCCCTACTATACTGATAGTTTTCTTCACTATGAATTCCACCCTCCTGCACTATAGGATAATGCTAAAAAGACTGATCCTGATCCCTTCCTATTCTGTCTTATGAGGTGAGTCATTTCTGTCTGCATCACCACTAACAGATACACCTTCTTCCTGGGGATTTCTGTCTGTATATCTATACTTATTCCTCAGCTTGGGGCAATTTCACTTCCAATGTCCTTCCTGCTTACAGTGAAAACATGTATTCTTTCCTACCTGCTTAGATCTCGCTGTACCACTTACATTATTCTTTCTACCTGCTTCAACAGTGCCAACTTTCCTTGCTATTGCTAAAGCACTAAACTTTGCCTGGTCCTTCAATACCTGCCTAGTCTTTGTGTCTCCCTCTGTATCTCTGTTCATAACTTCTGTCCTTTCTTTCTCCATTACTTCACTTACTGGCTTGCTCAACACACTCTCAGTGTTTCCCTAAATCCATGCAAAGATGCGGCAAGGGACTTATCCCTCTGCTGCACAACCTACTGCACCCCAGGAAGATTCAAAGGAGGTTCCCCACATGTCCGCACGGACCCCAGGATCAGAAAACAGTAAAATAATAATACATTATCAGTCACGTCATTAAGAGGGAATGCATCTGCAGTCCCTACTTATCTGTCTCTAATTTCATTAGAAGTTAATTTCTTATATGTGTCAACAATCTTTTCTCTTTCATTCCCCCATAACATTATTACAACTGGGAAGGATTTACACAGGAGAGGGAGGGGTCTGATGCTGCGCGATCGTCTCATAGTGGCAGAGAATCAGCACACAGGCATTTAACCCCTTCCTGTCATTTTCAGGGAAAGCAGGATTGCTGTTTCTCTAATTAACAGTTAACAGGTTGCAAAGGGCAGATATACATAACTACAATTTGTTCTTATGGAGGCTAAATCACAATTCAACAAATCTTCAGTTGAACATATACATATATACACATATATATACACATACACATACACATTGGGTGCACCACTTCAGTTGAAATATATGTTTCCCAAGAAGTCAAAAACAGGAGAGGAAGGGGTGCCCGTGACCGCGCCGGGTGGACTGGCTGGACTACTCGGTCTTAGATCACTGAGAACCATTGAACCGGTAAGACCAATGCCAAAACCCCCTCAGACACTTCCAGCAAGACAGCCCCCACATTCCTGCCTCTTCTCACTCAAGAACATAATTTCAGTTCTATTATCTATAACACATTGACAATTTCTTTAACAAATCCATATTTTTTACTTGCTTGGATCCATACAATTGATTACACAAAATTAATTTACCTAAATGTTGCAACATTTTATCTCAGAACCAATACCGTGTGCCTGTCCAGGCTAATTACCGGTGGCCAACCAGTACCTGACCCTGGCAATACACATCCACATAAATGTACAAAAAAACCTGCCCCTGTCAGAATCCTCGGATCATTGAGTTATTACGGTCCCCTTTTAACAAGGAAATACAAAACGGTATATAGATATTTAAATGCAAATCTATACCATAATACAAATCTATATTTCCACCCAATCATATTTATTAACCCTTAGTTCCCAGCTACTAGACAACATCTTAACAATAGGACCTTTAGAAAAACAGCAGCGTTGATGACCTTGAAATTCCGTTACTTGTGTCTTATCTAAGAACAGAGAGAACAAGGGGGAGAGGTAGAATGGAAGAGAAGGGAGGGGGAATCAGAGCTGCGCTAACTTTCTCATAGCATCAACATTTTACAAGCATGGCGGCTTAACCCCTGCCTAGCTGTCACTAAATGAATGCATAATGTGTTAGTACCTGATTTTGATAGCAATAATCCACACACTCTGAATAACTTCCCCGTTTAGTCCCTCAAGTCTCTCTCTCTGGTGATGTAGGCACACTCTCCCTCTTTCTGTGCTCACTTACTATATCCCTCCGGAACAGGGCACGTATCTACCCCAGACAAACGACACATAACATGTATGTAAAACAGGTAAGCCATGCGCAACAAATATGAGACAGTTGTAAATTTTCACAGTGATCAGGGGGAGAAAGTCAGTGGGTGGTATCTTGCAGGACCAGACTCCCCGCCAAATTAGACACGAATGGAATAGTGTAATAGGAACCCCCTGTCAGTCTCTCTACATAGTGTATACAATCCTCACCTATTTCTGGGGTCTTACTCTCTTGACCACCCATCTTACAACAAGTTGTACAATACAATGCAATCACAATGTCAAATAAACGAGGAAAAGAAAAGGAGTAAAAATTCAGGTGCTCACCTTCACCTGGAATAACACCCGGTCCCAGTGCTTACCTTCACCTGAACCGGGGACAGCACACAATAACACAATACTTATTCTCAGCCTCTAATATCCTTTGATACAATACTTAATTGACATCTCTACAAACATCCATATCTCAACACCAGTGCATAGTAATCATATAGTATCACGAAACAATTTGACAGACAAGAGAGGACAGAACAGTAGATTATTGACATAGACTCACAGAGGGACCCTATAGTGGAGAGTGTTCTGCTGTCTAATATTCGGTAGTCAAATGCCACTCACTTAATTTACCGGGCAGTCTCCCGGTTGTCATCCACGGTGACCTTCCAAGACTGCCAAGGGCCGAATCCTGTGGTCATTCCCGACTACAGTAGTTCCCGAACCACCCCTAATGTGCTCGAACATCGGTTCCCGAGTCTACCTTATAGGTTCCTCGAACCGTGGCTCCCGAGTCTGCCAGTCTGATTTCTCGAACCTTGGTTCCCGAGTCTATCAATCTGGCTCCTCGAGCCTTAGTTCCCGAGTACGGTGTTTCGAACTATACTGGTTCCCGAGTCCCTATGCCTTGAACCTTATTTCTATAGCGCGCTGATATATTAGACTAACAGAAACTCACTCCCTATCTCCCTATTTCACTCAACCCTTAACACGGCAGTGTGATCCCTGGGACGGCGACAACATATAGTCACTTACCCATGGATGCACACCGCCCGCATTCTTCCACCAAAAACTGTTAGGGAATCTTTACCTGGATCGCTGCCTGATAGGGCACCTGTCACACTCTTATGTTATCTTTGCTAGGTATGGTACCTTTTTACTCCCTGATGATCGATCTGTGGAATCTATGTCAATTACTGGTACCATGAGGCTGTAAGGATCGCAAGGAAAAACACACACAACAGCGTATACCATACAAGCTCTCTCTTTATTCTTATCACACATAGCCTTTATAGGCCCACACAGCCCCCCTTCCCCTAAAGGGAGGGGGGCGGTGCACAACACAGTTTCAACATAGAACAGAAAATTATATAAAAACAGAAAAGCAAAACTTGTTCCCAGGAAGGGGGGGAGGGGAGGGAGTATAGATAACAGTTCCTTCAGTATCCTATCACCTCCCCCGTGGGGGGTTCTGGAAACTTTGCTCATTCTCGCGTAACAACCTTGAGCATACTCTAACAGCTTTTGCAATACACAGATAAAAACTAGAAAGAGCCAGTCTGGTGGTTTCCTCCCTAGCAGATGGATTCCTGCAGAATCAGTCAAATGTAACTATTAACCCTATAGGTACCGAACATAAGTATTACACACCTTATCCCTGTTCCCTTCACCTTCAGTAGATGATACAGAAATGCCACTAAGGAATGCTCAATAATCAAAAAATATTTTCTAATATATATATATATATATATATATATATATATATATATATATATATATATGTGTGTATTTTGTAAGATTCCTTATTTGTAAATTCCGTTATGTGTTTACTTTTATGTGGTTGTGGTGCAGCCTATCTTGGGTGCACTACCAGAGATTTAAGAACTCGATTTGGGGAGCACAGGAGAAAGATTCAGAAGGGTGAAATGAGTTGTAAACTGTATAAACATGTTAATTTATGTAAACAAGGTGGTTTAAGCCGTTTAAAAAATATGGGGATAGAATGGATTCCGTCCCAGAGTAATAGAATCTGCCAATTGTGCAGACAATAGGCATTTTGGATCTATACTTTGGGCACTTTAGGGGAAATAGGTTTAAATGATGACATAGATTTGCATTACATAGAGAGTTGTAGATATTTAGGGGTATTAAAGTATATATATACTTTTATTAAATTATAAGATTATAAGGACATAAAGGGTGGTTTTTGACATTGTACATATATATATATATATAAATATATATATATAAGTATACTCAGCCCAGGGATGCCAGGATGCAGCACGAGACAGCACTCTTCTTGATAGTTAAAAAAAACAAATTCCTTTATTGCAGCATCATTCAAAAACCAAACGTTTTCAGTCCCATTAGGACCTTTGTCAGGGCAAATGGTTGTGTCACTCAATGCAAGGTTTTTTATACAAATAGTATGGTAGACTCACCTATCCCCACAGAAGACCAACTGTGGAATGCAAAAGAAGCTTTCTCCGGCGTTCAGCGGGGATCGTGACGTCACCCGGTCACGGGCGATCGGTTGCTACGCAACTGGTACCCGACAAGAAGCACAGTGTTGCATCAATCACATTAACGCTGCCGGCTGGAGGCAGCTCACATTAACAGAGAGAATAATTTTGTCAGTGGGAAAACACAAGTTGAGCCATTAATTCAAGGTGTTGGGATCATTGAACTCCATTCATTGTAGTACTGCAATAGACATAACCATATGATTTATCTTATATCAAGCCCTTTTGGTATCTAAATGGGTTAAAGTACATGTGGACATATATAACAATCTTATAATAAATGCTATACACTGTGGTATGTTTCATCCACTCTAATAAAACATATTGCAATTTCTGTGTCTTTTATTTCAAATATTTTTATAATATTTTCCAATCATCCATATGATAGTTATCAATCCCTTATGGAAAGCACTAGGTAAAATGGATTCCTTAAGTCCAATAGTTAGATTCCTGGCGCCTATTTCCTCAGGGGTTACCATATATTTTCATAAGTTTATAGATCCAATGATGATGTTGATCCATTCCTCGTATATCACAATGAAATATGGTAATTTGGTGTTGCAATAACTAAATTCCTAGCCCCTTATAAGTGTTATAGGGGTCACCATAGTACATCATGGGCTTAATCCTGTACTCCATTAGTCTCCAACAGTTTTATTATAATAGTCCATGTCCAATGACTAGGTTCCTAACCCCTGGATGTTCTTGACTTTAGGGGTCGCCACAATTGTCATTGGTACAAAATTCATAGGAAACAGGATAGTGTTAATCCAGTACTTAAATGTCATAATGAGTAATGATGAATTAGAGTTCCAATGACTAGGTTCCTAACCCCTAAGGATTATTATAGGGGTCGCCATAGTACGTCATGGATTAGTCCTGTAGACCATTCATCGCCAACAACTCAATTATGATAATCCTTTTCCAATGACTAGGTTCCTAACCCCTAGAGATTCTTAATATTAGGGGTCACCAAAGTTGTCATTGGTACAAAGTTTATAAGAAGCAGGATAGAGACAGTTCCTGATTTAGTCCATTTGGCATGATAGTTCTCGCTTCTAATTGAAGAAGGGCTACATGCCTGTCTCCTCCCCTTTGTGACTTAGATATTTGCTTAATAGGCATAAAGCGAAAATTGGCCAATGTATGTTGCATAGTTTGAAAATGTCTTGCCACAGGTTGAGTTTGGAAATCCTTAAGGTCCATATGGCCTTCCAGGGCTTTCTTGATGGATGATTTATGATTATTTATCCTGTCCTTAAGCATTGTAATTGTTTTACCGACGTAAAACAAATTACATGGGCATATTATTATATATACCACATATCGACTCTCACATTTTAGGAAATCTTTTATCCCAATCTTTTTAGCTGTCTTAGGGTGTTTGTAGTATTTCCCATGGGTCGTGCCCGCTAATGAGTTGGTTTACTGTACTTATTAATAGGGTCCCCTGGATTGAGCATATCCCCCAAATTTCTCCCCCTCTTATAGCAAAATAATATTTTTATTTAAAAATCCGCCATTATTTTGCTATAACAGGGGGAGGAAGGTCCTAATGGGACCGAAAACATTTGGTTTTTGAATGATGCTGCAATAAAGAAATATGTTTTTTTAACTAGAGTACTGTCTCGTGCTGCATCCTGGCATCCCTGGGCTGTGTATATTTATATGATTTTCTCTATGGGACGTGCACCTCCATTATATGTATAGATATATTTATTATGTAGTGTGTGTCATTTGCCTTTATCTTTATCTCTCTCTCTCTATATATATATATATAGTTTTGTTGTTCAAGGACCGCACTCACAGGACTTCCAAATGCTTCAAAAATTTGAGAAGTTTATTATCAATGTTTCGGCCGTGCTTTGGGCCTTTGTCAAGATGGGAACCTATCTTGACAAAGGCCCAAAGCAGGGCCGAAACGTTGATAATAAACTTCGCACATTTTTGAAGCATTTGGAAGTCCTGTGAGTGCGGTCCTTGAACAACAAAACTGTATGTATCCTCTGTGGAACCAGGCACCCAGGCCATTGATTTTGATTGGGAGAGTGCTAGGACTCATATGTTTGATATATATATATATATATTTTTTTTTTTTTTTTTTTTGCTATATTTGTCTATTGAGATTTATTTTTGGAGATCCCCTAATGATATGCCGGGTTGACTCTGGTTTGCCTATGTTTGGTTAAATTTTGGGGAATGTTTTGGTTAAATTTATATGTTTTATACATTCCATGGACACACTGAAGTCTGTTCAGGCATATCATTATAGGAGGGTATATGTTCAACCATGTTTTCTATACATAATGTCATTCTTGTGCGGAGACTCTGCTTTATGGAGATTCATGTGCTTGAGTATCGATTTGCTGTCTGTGTTCTATGGATGGTCCAATCCAAACAATCCTTCTTTGTGGTGCATTCCAGGATGAGGCGCATGTTAGTGCGCATGTCACTCTTTGGAAGTGCCTGCTGATTTCTGCTCCAGATTGGCTTCCGGTAGATGCGTTTCGGATTGGAATGCATTTGATGCGCATGTCTCGGTGTGTTACCCTTGACTCTGGAATGAGTGTCCGGTGTCGTGTAGGTGCACTTTGAGGAGGCTGGCATCTATTGGATAACCTTTTTTGGATGATGCGCAAATGGCAAGGTAGGAGGGATTGTGGGAACAACACGAGGATAGATAGTGACCCGGAAGTTGAGCATAACGGAACGCGCACGGTAATTAATTCCTTTATGGCGGTAATAACTAACAGCTGTTGATATATTAAAGTATTTAAAGGCTGCTTCTAAAATACGTGTTTTTTTTCTTCTTTTTGGCTTTGAAAAAGTTACATTTAGTGACAAAACGCGTCAGCTTTTTTCTTGTGCATATTGATTTTAATTTAATTTCTTTTATTTTTACTTATTTACAATAATATACGCGCATATTGTTTCAACACTTTGTTTGTCTTTTTGACTCTGAGAGCCATTGATTAACATACATTTTTATATATATTTTACTTCTGCCTTCTTTTGAAGGAATACAACTGGTACTTTATATACATATATATATGTATTTTGTTCTTTCACTGGCTCATTTTTCTGATGAGAAGCTCCATTATGCTTATTAATAGGAGTTGATTTATATATATTAAAATAGGTTTGGCCTGTTGTAGTATTGGATTTGATACTGTCCTCTACTCAAGTAGCTGATTCCACAAGAAATATATCACTCCTTTTTGGAATATTGTACGGAGCTGCCATTACGCCTGATCCAGATCAGAAAAAAAACACTATACTGGGGTGTGAGCCAGCAAAGGCGAACGTACTAGGAGGCAGGTCATTTGCCTCTGAAAAACGTGAGTAATATTCTGATGATATCTCTTATAGTGTTTTGGTGAAGGACTATCTTGGTGATTGAACATACTACACTCAGAAATACTTTTTGCGCCACTCTTTGCTTTCTTTTGTAGTTTACCTGAATTAAATGTGCATATTTTAAAAAAATAATTCAAAACTGCCTGTGTGTTATGTTAGTAAAAAGACCTACAGATTGATAGTTTAGGAGATATGCTTTTATTTTTCAAAACGTAAATGTGGTTGCATAGGCTTATTAAGGCTTGTGATGCAGAAAGCCGTATTAGTATATATTACAGTGTTGAGTCACACTCAGATCTTATCACACAGGGAAACAAAGGCTATCTGATAAACTGCTTGTTTGTGGCTAACATGATACATAGTTTTTAACATGTTTAGATATGTAAATTGAACTCAAGGGAAGAGGTCCATTGTAATCCTTTGAGTGCAGCATTTCTAAGTGTAGGTGGAGATACTCTGGGGATATATTTTGATCCAGATTGCTGATCTATTTTATAGGCAAGAATTTGCTTGAATCTGCTTGTAAGTTCTACCTATAGGCAGGACTGGGGCCTGATTAGATCACTGGTAAGGAATCTGAATTAAGTCACATAGGTGCTTGGGACTGATGTTATAATTTAAATACAGTATACCAATTAGATCTAAATAGACTTTGTTTTGCTAATTAATTGGATTTGCTTTTTGTGTATATAAATGGGTTTGTTATTAAGTGGGCAAATTAATAGCTGGGCAGCACCATTCCCAAATGCAGCAGGAGATATCCTGGAGATAATCTAGAGGTTGTCTTTGGTGATTAAAATATGAAAACTGCAAAAACTGAAGGCATGGTGCTCCTTTGTTTGTCCCGATTACATTAGTGCTGGGAAAATTCCAAGCATGTTACAGTGCAATGGATGCTTTGTGTTTCTCACCAACATTATGGAGGCTCAAATGTTGTCCAATTTGTCAGCAATTTTCTGTTTTGCATTAGGAGATTGATACATTGAAGGCTCAGATCTACAACCTGTCTACTAGAGCCACACAGGTGCAAAAGCTCCACTGCCCTGGATATTTAAAGGGAGCATAAGGAAAAACCTGAAAAAAAAACTATCAAGGTGGGCAGGGTTTTCCTTATGCTCACAGTAAGATTTTCCCATGTTGTGATTTGTCTTGTCAAGAGAACAGATTCCACATCTGAGGGGAGATGGCTTACACTATGTGAAAGGGGCGGGAGCGGGATACTTTTTTTTTTTAAATAGATTTTGTTATCAGATCGCTCTAGACACATCTTAAATACAGAAAAATACATGCAGTGTTGTCCAATTACATCGAAAATATACAGGGATTTGTATCAGTGAAAAGAACAAATGCATATCATTAGAGTGCAGAGCTAACCCGAAGTTTTTAGAATTTTCTTTTAAACCTCCAATAAGACAAACTTCTAAGATCTAACCTAACCTAACTCTTACTATACCCCATTTCCCAGAGTCCTCTCCCTCCTGAGCCAGTAGCATCCCCCCACTCGCCCAACAGCCAAGCAGTCTCAGCATGGACAGTGTTCATGCGTGATTTTTTTGTTGTTGTTGTTTTAGAAAATGTGTCTCCAGGATAATACGAGTTCTCACCCTAAGGGTACATCACCCTTCATTCACCGCAGCCATCCATTCAGCAACTGGTCGTGACCTCAATCAAGCAGTATCAGTAAAATGTATATCATCAGAGGTCACAACACCAATTGCTCCAGTCGTCCATCAATTCTGCCATTTGCCCCAGAACTTATCAAACTTATTTGGGGTACCCCGATGTATGTAAACCAATTTATAATGCGGAACACACTGTAAAACTAAGTTTAGCCATGCCCTACAATTAGGGGCCCTACTCGACATCCAGTTCAAAGCCACCACCTTCCTCGCCATCTCCAAGAGCTCACCCAATAAAGATCTATCCGAGACATCCTTAATCTCATCGGGAAAGATGGATAATAGGGAGGGGGATACTTTATCAATTACTCTTGAACTACAACTCTGATTGAAATAACATTCTCCATGACCCTCTGTCTCCTGGGCATCCCATTTTCTCTCTCTAACATCTGCATTTGGACTAAACCAGTGGACCAATGCTAGTACTCACAAGGATGGTCACTTCCTAGACCTTGTGCTTACTAGAGGCTGTGCACTCTCGGATTTTAATATATCTCCTCTACCGCTATCTGATCACCATGTTCTAACATTCAGCACTGCTTCTACATCCTCTGCAATACCCACATCATCTACCTGCTTCACCCGTAACCTCAAATCACTTAATTTCACTGCTCTCCTGGGCTTTCATCTATTCCCATTAATTCTGACACTAACAGCCTTGTCAAAATATACAACTCAGTCTTATCCTCCTCTTTGAACCTGCATGTGCCTTTCTCTCTCTCGATCCACCCGCAGAACAAGCCCGCAACCATGGCTTAATAAAGACACCAGCTTCCTCTGCTCCTCTACCTGTTTAGCTGAATGACTCCGGAGAAAGTTTGGTTTTCTGGTAGACTTTCTCCACTACAGGTTCCTCCTTACCTGCTTTAACTCTTCTCTGTCCCTCACTAAAAAACTTCACTTTTCACAACTAATTAACACTCATAAATCAAACCCCCGACACCTTTTTTCTACCTTTGACTCCCTCCTCTGCCCTCCATCTGCCTCCTGAGAGGAAGCAACTATTATTGGGGAACTCTATATTAAGAGGTGTGATTTTGAGGGCAGTCATGAAGGTTGCAAACAAGTCATATGTCAGCTACAGTTCACAAAGACAGATATATATATATATATATATATATATATATATATATATATATATATTTTTTTTTTTTTTTTTTTTTTTTTTTTTTAAGTAAGGAAGTAAGAAAGTATGGAGAGTTGGATGTCACAGTCCGTTTAAGCATAAACAAAAATTGAAGAGCTCTAAATAAAGACACAAAGAGCCCTCCAAAAAGGACCCTAATCATATGAGGCACACTGGGTTTATCAATAAGTCAACACCAAAAAATACACAAAAATAATAATTTTATTGATACAAAAATACACATAAAAACAATTACAAACAAGCAAATCCGGGGGTCCGACCAGAAATCATAAATGTGCTGATCAATACTGAGAGACCTGAAAAAAAGGGGTAAGTAAACCTGTACTGATACAAAATGAAAAATGCACCAAAAATAAAGGAGCAAATAAGCACATACAAATAAGAAACAGGGATACTTATCCAACATATATATGAATCAAAGCATCTCAGAAGCAAAAGAAATCAAAGTCAGATTCCCAGACCAGAGACCCAACGCGTATCGCCACCAGTTGTGGCTTCGTCAGGGGTAAACTGCAATCAAAGCTGAATGATTTAAATAGTAAACCCACTCCAATTATCGCCCAGCACCTAATCCCAAAACAAACATCACCTGTGAACAAATCAAGCCAATAGACCACGCTGTACATACCTCTAAATGGGTCCCATAGTTTCTCCTTCTCCTCCTCCCATAAGCCTCAGCAAACAGCTAAAGTGGTCCGCTAAACGCGGACCCGGAAGTAACAAATCACGTGATTCAAGTCACGCGGTTCCAAACCCTACCAACCCCAATAGGATTAGGGTAAGATGGACCACATGACCCAAGTCACATGATATCGCTGCCATGACTGGAAACCAACCACCGCAGCGATGAACCAAAAAAATGATGAGGATCAGCAAGGAACATAAGGAAATCAAAGAAGTAAGACAGTATATATCAGGTCCCCAATACAAATCTTTATTAAAGTAGTAGTAAATCGGCTGACAAACACCCGAATACTACATATAAGGTGCACCTTATTAGAAGGACCAATCTTATATGGACATTGGCTAAATAATATATACCCAAATATTACACAAAATATACATTAGAAAACAGGACAATAATTATACTATATTCAAAATATAGCATAACAATATCTTGAATATCCCAATGAAAAAATCCTTTATGACAAATAGTTGTTACAAATAAATATTTTTTACAAATAAAATACTCCAAACCACAATCATTCTTATTCTTGTAGTACATTGATCATCAAATAGAGTCAAAGTAAACATCAAATAAATAAATATCTATGCTGCCTCTAATTAAAGACCAACACTGGAAATTCTTCAAAGAGGCAACAGCCGATCTTCAATAGACATCAGGATGACCAAAAGGAGTATAACACGTAAGTCAACGATTCTTCATAATCACATTCACCAGACTTCAAAAATCATCAGGCTTGACCATAGAATAAATAAGATGTTATTATGGCAAAAATCTTGAATGCAGTCTCCAAAATCCAAAGATAAGCTGAAAGAATATAAACAAAAAACAAAATAAAAAATCTACTTTTCCAAATAACAATTAAATGACATATCTTCATTAAGCCCAAACGGGGCATATGTTCTAAGCATGAAAATCCACCACACTTCTTTCCTCAGTAATTTCTGCTCAAGATTACCCCTCCCAATACCCAATTTAATTCTATCTAGGCCAAGAACCTCCAAACCCTCAGGGGAACCATTATGTTTCAGTAAAAAAATGGGAAACAACTGTAGTAAGGGTCTCTCCTCTCCCCCTATCTCGTTCTGCATTTCTTATTAATGACATATGTTTTTGTACTCTACTCTTCAAAAACTGAGAAGTCTGACCTACATAGACAAGACCATAGGGGCACCTAAGTCCATAGACACAATTCCTTGTTCTGCAGTTAATAAAATAACGCAAATCAAAATTTTGTCAGCCACTGGACTGTAAATGTTCTTGTCTTTACAAATGTAACTACAAATAGAACACTGTCCACAAGGAAAAGTGCCTACTAGACCTGGCGCCGCCTTGGTACGTCTTCTAGACTGAAAATTACTATGTACCAATAAGTCAGACAAATTATATCCCCTTCTAGCAGTGATAGAGGCTTTTTGTGTCAAATAAGGTTTTA
The DNA here is from genome assembly GCA_037306005.1 of Rhinophrynus dorsalis. Taxonomy (NCBI): domain Eukaryota; kingdom Metazoa; phylum Chordata; class Amphibia; order Anura; family Rhinophrynidae; genus Rhinophrynus; species Rhinophrynus dorsalis. Next base: position 82,319 of record JBBDGT010000367.1, read on the forward strand.
AAGAAAAATCCGAAGTGAGTATATGCCAATGGCGATTTAAAATCCTTTTCAAAACACCCCAATGCAAATTAAATTTGGTAATCACACGAATAGGCGTGGACACTGATGTTTGTTTACCTGAACCTATGTTCACAAGAGATTCTCTAGGAGTCCTCAATGCTCTCTGATATCCCCTTCTGAGGCAAGACTTAGGGTAACCACTTTCAAGAAAACGAGACCGTAATTCTTTAGCTCTAGTATAGAATTGAGTATCCATAGAGCAATTACGCCGTATCCTCAGATATTGACCAACCGGTATACCCTTTTTACATCCCATCTCATGAGCACCGGTGAAATGAAGAAGAGAGTTAACCGCCGTCGGTTTGCGATATAGGTCTGTATTGATCAAACCAGACACATCAATCGAAATGGACAAATCCAAAAAATCCACCATTCTCTGAGGAGAAGAAGAGGTGAGATGAATGTTAAAATCATTATAATTAAGTGTCTCCAAAAATTCACGGCAAAGATCAAGAGCCATTCCATAGAAAAATGATATCGTCAGTATAACGATACCAAAACTCAATATACTTGGTATATCGCTCCAAAGAATCATTGGAAAAAAAAAACGTCTCTCTCTCCCACCACCCCAAGAAAATATTAGCATAGGAGGGGGCACATTTTGCCCCCATTTCTGTCCCAGACACTTGTAAAAAGAACTGTCCATCAAATACAAAGTAAGTATGAGTTAAAACAAATAACAGCAAGTCCAAAATAAACTGACAAAACTGTGTATCTGAGGCAAGACTAGTTTGATACAAATAGTATGAAACAGCCTTAATACCAAACTCATGGGGAATATTCGAATACAAAGCCTCCACATCACAAGTGACAAGGAAAGCATTGGGACCAACCGACAATTCTTGTAATTTAACCAAGAGATCTGTAGAATCTCTCAGAAAAGAATCTAGTTGGAACACAATTGGTTGTAAAAAATAGTCCAAGAACAAGCCCTCTCACACAGACCTCCTATCCCTGCCACAATAGGTCGCCCAGTGGGGCAAAGAACATTTTTATGTATCTTTGGCAGGGCATAGAAGGTCAGCACGACAGGACTGTCCACTACAAGAAAACCAAATTCATGTTTAGTAATAACGCCCTCAGAAGAGGCAGTCATTAAAAAAGAATCCAAAAGACTCTTAAAATTATCAGTTGGATCCAACAAAAGCCATTTGTAAAAAGACTCATTCTGCAATTGCCGATTAACCTCTGCCACATACATATCAATAGGTCAGATCACAACGTTGCCCCCCTTGTCTCCCTCCTTAATAACCACATCATCCCATCTCTGAATTTTTTTTTTTTTTACAGTCCATTTAAGGACAAATGATTTGGCTGCAATGAGGTAAGTGTGGTAAAAGATGTTTTTAAGAAACTAAATATCTGCAGAAAGTTGCGACCACTGTATCTTGTTCTGTGGTTCTACCTGTATATAAGGTGGTGGTAGGATACAAATTAGAGACTTAAATTTGTGGCTAAGGAAATGGGGCTAAGAACATGGATTTGGTTTTGTTTCTCACACCAGCCTTATTTGGTATAACAAGGAACTGTACAAAAAAAGATGGTTTGCGTCTTTCTCAAAAGGGAACAGAATTTCTCAGTGAGCTGTTCAGAAGAATTATTAATAGGTATTTAAAGAGACAGTATCATCCCATAAAAAATCATTCTTGTTTTGTAGAGGTTTAACAAAATACATTATTTGGCACAAATCCTATCTCACCAACCTTTATGATTTTAAATATCCTCTGCTAAAGTTCCCTCTCTCCTGATGTCAGCTGTAAAGCTGACAGCAGGAGATACAAGATGGCTGACTAGAGGAGGCTCTTCAACAGAGCCGAAATCGCATTACCTAAAAATAACTACTCCATGGGAATGGTCTAAAAAGTGTGCTTGGAAACCAGTCACACTTTGTAGACCTTTCCAATGAAGAAATTATTTTTAAATAACGCGATTTTGGCTCTGCTGCAGAGCCGCTTGCTGGTCCCCGGACTGGGATCTCCTGCTGTCAGCACAGCGCTGGTGTCAGGAGAAGGGGAGAGAGGAACTTTTGATCCAAATATCTCTCCAATATCTCTCCAACTGTAAAGGTTTGAGAGATATGATTTGTGCCAAATTATTTATTTTTTAAAACTCTACACAACAAGTATAATTTTTTAATGGGACATTTCTGTCCCTTTAAACTAGCAGAGAGGGGCAATAGAATGATACAGGTTAAACCCACCCTAGCACTGATCAGATGTACTAAGAAAAAGTATGTCTGTGACTCATTGGTCAAAAATCAGTAGGTTTCAGGTCATGCAGTTTACGGAATAAAATCCCTGAACTCACTGAAATAATAACAAGTGAGGATGTCAACTTAATGGAGATTCCCAAGACCTGGTACAATGGAAAATAATCACTGGGATGTTGTAATAAGAGGGTACTCTCTATTTAATCGCGACAGAAAAAGAGGAGGGGTTGCCATTTATGTGAAAAATAGCTTAAAGGTTAATCTTTTTCGGGGTATGGAGGAGAACAGAGTTAAGGTAGTCGCTGGTATAAGTGCGATCCTGCAATGCACAAAAGGTTGGAGCTATTTATAGAATAATAATCTACAGATCCCCTGGAAAAGCAGAGGAGTTAGCTCAATCGCTGGTCAAGGAAAGAACTAAGATGACAGTGAAAGGTGAGGTTATCATTAGGATTAGTGATGAGCGAGCACCCCAATGCTCGGGTGTTCGGGTGCTCTGACCGAGCACCCCCGGAGGCTCGAGTGCTCGGCCGAGCACCCGAGCCCCATTGAAGTCAATGGGAGGACTCGAGCATTACACCAGGCACCCCCTGCTCTGATGAGGGGAGGGTGCCTGGTCCATAGGAAAAGGGCAGAAAATGATGGAAACACCACAGAAATGGTTCAGGGACAGCATAGGGAGGATGTCTGGATGCATCTTGGACTCCAACATTGCTGCTGGGAACGATCTTTCGCCCGTAGTACGCCATTTTTACAGACTGACCGTAAAACACACAAAAAGGAAAATAAAAACGACTTTAGGCGAAAAATTGTTACCAAACAATATTTGCTGTATATTTACTTGTATATCATCTGCAAATTCTCCCAAAAATTTCCTCGATTTTCTGAAGTGAGGCCATGATTAAGAGGGAAACGTGCGCAGAGGCAAATTCTCCCAAAAATTTCCTTGATTTTTCTGAACTGAGGCCATGATTAAGAGGGAAACGTGCGCAGAGGCAAATTCTCCCAAAAATTTCCTTGATTTTATTGAACTGAGGCCATGATTAAGAGGGAAACGTGCGCAAAGGCAAATTCTCCCAAAAATTTCCTTGATTTTTCTGAACTGGGGCCATGATTAAGAGGGAAACGTGCGCTGAGCCGACCATCTAAAACATTATGGGTGAGGGTCTGCTGCGGAGCTGACCATCCTAAACATTATATGCGAAGGCCCGCTAGTGAGCTGACGCTATAAAACATTATATGAGAGGGCCCGCTAGAGAGCTGACCCAATAAAACATTATATGAGAGGGCCCGCTAGAGAGCTGACCCAATAAAACATTATATGATAAGGCCCGCTGGTGAGCTGACCTATACAAAAATTGTCAAACAGGGCCCGCTGGTGAGCTGGCCATATATAAAAATTATATCCCAGGGTATATGGAAGAGGAGGAGGAGGATGAGAAGATTAAGAGTCAACCATATACCCGTTTTTTGGGTGGAAGGGGTGAATGGGAATACAGAGTATTCCCATCATTGTAAATAACATATATAAAGTGAGTTTATGTTCCCCCAGGGCTTTCCTCCAGTGGAGTGGAGAAGTCAGGGGAAATCCAGGCCTTGTTCATTTTTATAAGTGTCAACCTATCAGCATTGTCGGTGGAAAGGCGGATACGCTTATCTGTTATGATGCCACCAGCAGCACTAAATACCCGCTCAGACAGAACGCTGGCGGCAGGGCAGGCCAGCATCTCCAAGGCGTAGAGTGCCAGTTCATACCACGTGTCCAGCTTGGACACCCAGTAGTTGTAAGGCACAGAGGGATCATTGAGGACGCTGACACGGTCTGCTACGTACTCCTTCACCATCTTCCAAAACTTTTCCCTCCTTGTGACACTAGGCTGCGCATCAGGGTGAGGGTGCTGGCGTGGTGTCATGAAGGTGTCCCACGCCTTGGAGAGTGTTGCCCTGCCTTTGTCGGAACTGCTGTGTGCTCCCCTTTTCTCCTCTTCTCTGTTGGCCAAGGTAGCACGTACTCTGCCGCCAGCGTTGTCAGATGGAAAATTTTGGAGCAATTTTTCAACAAGAACCTTCTGGTATTGCACCATTTTGCTTGTCCTCTCCACCGGAGGAATGAGAGATGAGAAATTCTCTTTGTAGCGGGGGTCCAGAAGGGTGAACACCCAGTAATCCGTGTTGTCTAAAATGCGTATAACGCGTGGGTCACGGGAAAGGCAGCCTAACATAAAGTCAGCCATGTGTGCCAGAGTACCAACAGGCAAGATTTCGCTGTCCTCACCAGGAGGATGACTCTCAATCTCCTCATCCTCTTCCTCCTCTTCTGCCCACCCACGCTGAAGAGATGGAACTAAAGTTCCATGGCTACCCTCTGTAGCGGAGGCAACCGTGTCTTCCTCCTCCTCCTCCTCCGCCTCCTCCAATTGTCTCTGAGAAGACGAAGTGAGGGTGCTCTGGCTATCACCTTGTGTAAGCTCTTCCTCCCGCATTTCCACCTCTTCCACATGCAAAGCGTCAGTTTTAATTGTGAGCAGCAAGCGTTTCAGTAGACACAGAAGTGTGATGGTTACACTGATAATAGCGTTATCGCCGCTCACCATCTGTGTCGATTCCTCAAAATTGCGTAAAACCTCGCAGAGGTCTGACATCCATTCCCACTCCTCACTTCTGATTACAGGAAGTTGAACGGAGAGGCGACGACCGTGTAACAGCTGGTACTCCACTACTGCCCTCTGCTGCTCACAAAGCCGGGCCAACATGTGGAAGGTGGAGTTCCAGCGCGTGCTCACGTCACACAGCAGCCGGTGAGCTGGCAATTGTAAGCGCTGCTGCAGCTTCAACAGGCCGGCTGAAGCTGTAGATGACTTACGGAAATGTGCACACACGCGGCGCACCTTGGTCAAGAGATCATGCACATTGGGGTAGGTTTTTAGAAATCACTGAACCACTAAATTAAATACATGCGCTAGGCATGGTACGTGTGTGAGCTTGCCGAGCTCCAAAGCCGCCACCAAATTACGCCCATTATCACACACAACCATGCCTGGTTGCAGGTTGAGTGGCGAGAGCCACTGCTCGGTCTGGTGACTAATCCCCTGCAACAGCTCTGAGGCCGTGTGCTGTTTGTCCCCAAGGCAGATCAGCTTCAGCACGGCCTGTTGACACTTCCCCACTGCAGTGCTACACTGCTTCCAGCTACTGGCTGATGGGGGAGTGGCGCTGCGTGTAGAGAATTCGGAGGTGGAAACGGAGGAGGAGGAGCCAATAACGTAGGTGCTGGCGGAAACCCTGATGGAGGTAGGGCCCGCAATCCTCGGCGTGGGTAGCACCCGTGCCATCCCAGGGTCCGAGTCGCTCCCAGCCTCCACGACATTCACCCAGTGTGCCGTCAGGGAAATGTAGCGTCCCTGGCCACAAGCACTTGTCCATGTGTCAGTCGTTAAGTGGACCTTCCCAGTAACTGCGTTGGTCAGGGCACGGGTGATGTTACGGGACACATGGTGGTGTAATGCGGGGATGGCACACCGGGAAAAGTAGTGGCGGCTGGGGACCGCGTACCGAGGGACAGCTGCTGCCATCAGGCTGCGGAAGGACTCAGTGTCCACAAGCCTAAATGGCAGCATTTCGATGGCCAGTAATTTGGAAAGGTGTGAGGTTAGTGCTATGGCCTGTGGGTGGGTGGCTGGGTATTTTCGCTTGCGCTCAAATGCCTAGGGTAACGACATTTGGACGCTGCGCTGGGACAGGGAAGTGGATGTGGTCGCTGATGGTGCTTCAGATGGTACAGGTGCAGGGCGGGAGGTATGCGGGCCTGCGCCTTCGACAGGCGATTGGCCGGCACCGAAAACAGGGGAAGAGGAGGCAGTGGTGTGGCCTGCAGACACAGATGGGCGATCCAGGCGTTCCTCCCACTTATTACGGTGCTTGGATGCCATGTGTCGGATCATGCTGGTGGTGGTGAGGTTTCTAGTGTTCATGCCTCGGCTCATTCTGGTGTGGCACAGGTTGCAAACTACAATTCTTTTGTCGTCCGCACTTTCCTTAAAAAAACGCCATACCGCGGAACACCTACCCCTTGGCAAGGTAGATTTACGCAAGGGGGTGCTCCGTGGAACATTTGCGGGCCGGTTTGGTGCGGTCCGCCTTCTTTCTGTAGCCACACCACTGCCTCTTCCAGCCTGTTGCGGTGCTGCAGATGGCTCACCCTCAGGACTGCTGTCATCGCTCGGCTCTACACCTTCCCAGGTGGGGTCAGTCACCTCATCGTCCACCAAGTCCTCCTCCACTTCCTCACTCTGATCATCCTCCTCATGTCTTGATCCCACCACATACTCAGTCATTGACAACTGTATAACATCCTCCTCAACAAGGTCTTGAGACAGTAATAGTGGTTGATTTAATGGCAACTGTGTCTCATCATCATCATCATCATCCACTACTTCCTTTGACCTTAAATGCCGTTCACATCTGTCATCTTCTTGTGATTGGGTACCCTCTAGAGGTTGTGAATCAGGGCACAAGATGTCATGTTCCTCTGCAAGCGTGCTTGGAGAGAGGGTCAAATGAAGGATTGGTGATGAGACGAGCTCCTCACTGTATCCCAGTGTGGGATCACTTCTTTGACCAGACCGTCTATGGTGGGAGGAAGGATGATCAGAGTGAGGATTATGTTGACCAGACTCTTGGCTACTGAGAGTGGACTTGGTGGAAGACAGGGTGGTGCTTAACCGACTGGAAGCAGTATCAGCTGACATCCAACCGACCACCTGTTCACAGTGGTCGGACCTCGAGAGTGATGTCCTGCGACGCACTGTAAAATGAGACATGAAGCTAGGTATGGTGGATGTCTTTCTTTCTTGTGCTCTGGCACCAGGCACAGTTTCTCCGTGTCCTGACCCGCGCCCTGAACTATCAGGATCACGTCCACTTCCCCGTCCCTTTTTACCCGCCTTCTTCATCTTACACGGAATATGTGACTTTGATATTTTAGTTTGAAGACTTTACAGTATTTCTTCCTATTCTGCAACTGTGCAGAGTACACAGAATAGGCTGCTAAACTGCGGTGACGCACACTGAATGGAATATGTGACTTTAATATTTGAGTTTGAAGACTTAACAGTATTTCTTCCTATTCTGCAACTGTGCAGAGTACACAGAATAGGCTGCTAAACTGCGGCGAAGCACACTGAATGGAATATGTGACTTTGATATTTTAGTTTGAAGACTTTACAGTATTTCTTCCTATTCTGCAACTGTGCAGAGTACACAGAATAGGCTGCTAAACTGCGGTGACGCACACTGAATGGAATATGTGACTTTAATATTTGAGTTTGAAGACTTAACAGTATTTCTTCCTATTCTGCAACTGTGCAGAGTACACAGAATAGGCTGCTAAACTGCGGCGAAGCACACTGAATGGAATATGTGACTTTGATATTTTAGTTTGAAGACTTTACAGTATTTCTTCCTATTCTGCAACTGTGCAGAGTACACAGAATAGGCTGCTAAACTGCGGTGACGCACACTGAATGGAATATGTGACTTTAATATTTGAGTTTGAAGACTTAACAGTATTTCTTCCTATTCTGCAACTGTGCAGAGTACACAGAATAGGCTGCTAAACTGCGGTGACGCACACTGAATGGAATATGTGACTTTGATATTTTAGTTTGAAGACTTTACAGTATTTCTTCCTATTCTGCAACTGTGCAGAGTACACAGAATAGGCTGCTAAACTGCGGCGAAGCACACTGAATGGAATATGTGACTTTGATATTTTAGTTTGAAGACTTAACAGTATTTCTTCCTATTCTGCAACTGTGCAGAGTACACAGAATAGGCTGCTAAACTGCGGTGACGCACACTGAATGGAATATGTGACTTTGATATTTTAGTTTGAAGACTTAACAGTATTTCTTCCTATTCTGCAACTGTGCAGAGTACACAGAATAGGCTGCTAAACTGCGGTGACGCACACTGAATGGAATATGTGACTTTAATATTTGAGTTTGAAGACTTAACAGTATTTCTTCCTATTCTGCAACTGTGCAGAGTACACAGAATAGGCTGCTAAACTGCGGCGAAGCACACTGAATGGAATATGTGACTTTGATATTTTAGTTTGAAGACTTTACAGTATTTCTTCCTATTCTGCAACTGTGCACAGTACACAGAATGTGCTGCTAAACTGCGGCGAAGCACACTGAATGGAATATGTGACTTTGATATTTTAGTTTGAACACTTAACAGTATTTCTTCCTATTCTGCAACTCTGCACAGTACACAGCATGTGCTGCTAAACTGCGGCGAAGCACACTGAATGGAATATGTGACTTTGATATTTTAGTTTGAAGACTTAACAGTATTTCTTCCTATTCTGCAACTGTGCAGAGTACACAGAATAGGCTGCTAAACTGCGGTGACGCACACTGAATGGAATATGTGACTTTAATATTTGAGTTTGAAGACTTAACAGTATTTCTTCCTATTCTGCAACTGTGCAGAGTACACAGAATAGGCTGCTAAACTGCGGCGAAGCACACTGAATGGAATATGTGACTTTGATATTTTAGTTTGAAGACTTTACAGTATTTCTTCCTATTCTGCAACTGTGCACAGTACACAGAATGTGCTGCTAAACTGCGGCGAAGCACACTGAATGGAATATGTGACTTTGATATTTTAGTTTGAACACTTAACAGTATTTCTTCCTATTCTGCAACTCTGCACAGTACACAGCATGTGCTGCTAAACTGCGGCGAAGCACACTGAATGGAATATGTGACTTTGATATTTTAGTTTGAAGACTTAACAGTATTTCTTCCTATTCTGCAACTCTGCACAGTACACAGAATGTGCTGCTAAACTGCGGCGAAGCACACTGAATGGAATATGTGACTTTGATATTTTAGTTTGAAGACTTAACAGTATTTCTTCCTATTCTGCAACTGTGCAGAGTACACAGAATAGGCTGCTAAACTGCGGTGACGCACACTGAATGGAATATGTGACTTTAATATTTGAGTTTGAAGACTTAACAGTATTTCTTCCTATTCTGCAACTGTGCAGAGTACACAGAATAGGCTGCTAAACTGCGGCGAAGCACACTGAATGGAATATGTGACTTTGATATTTTAGTTTGAAGACTTTACAGTATTTCTTCCTATTCTGCAACTGTGCACAGTACACAGAATGTGCTGCTAAACTGCGGCGAAGCACACTGAATGGAATATGTGACTTTGATATTTTAGTTTGAACACTTAACAGTATTTCTTCCTATTCTGCAACTCTGCACAGTACACAGCATGTGCTGCTAAACTGCGGCGAAGCACACTGAATGGAATATGTGACTTTGATATTTTAGTTTGAAGACTTAACAGTATTTCTTCCTATTCTGCAACTGTGCAGAGTACACAGAATAGGCTGCTAAACTGCGGTGACGCACACTGAATGGAATATGTGACTTTAATATTTGAGTTTGAAGACTTAACAGTATTTCTTCCTATTCTGCAACTGTGCAGAGTACACAGAATAGGCTGCTAAACTGCGGCGAAGCACACTGAATGGAATATGTGACTTTGATATTTTAGTTTGAAGACTTTACAGTATTTCTTCCTATTCTGCAACTGTGCACAGTACACAGAATGTGCTGCTAAACTGCGGCGAAGCACACTGAATGGAATATGTGACTTTGATATTTTAGTTTGAACACTTAACAGTATTTCTTCCTATTCTGCAACTCTGCACAGTACACAGCATGTGCTACTAAACTGCGGCGAAGCACACTGAATGGAATATGTGACTTTGATATTTTAGTTTGAAGACTTAACAGTATTTCTTCCTATTCTGCAACTCTGCACAGTACACAGAATGTGCTGCTAAACTGCGGCGAAGCACACTGAATGGAATATGTGACTTTGATATTTTAGTTTGAAGACTTAACAGTATTTCTTCCTATTCTGCAACTCTGCACAGTACACAGAATGTGCTGCTAAACTGCGGCGAAGCACACTGAATGGAATATGTGACTTTGATATTTTAGTTTGAAGACTTAACAGTATTTCTTCCTATTCTGCAACTCTGCACAGTACACAGAATGTGCTGCTAAACTGCGGCGAAGCACACTGAATGGAATATGTGACTTTGATATTTTAGTTTGAAGACTTAACAGTATTTCTTCCTATTCTGCAACTCTGCACAGTACACAGAATGTGCTGCTAAACTGCGGCGACGCACACTGAATGGAATATGTGACTTTGATATTTTAGTTTGAAGACTTAACAGAATGTGCTCTTATCTGCAACTTTGCACACTAAACAGAATGTGCTCTAATCTGCAACTTTGCACACTAAACAGAATGTGCTCTAATCTGCAACTTTGCACACTAAACAGAATGTGCTCTAATCTGCAACTTTGCACACTAAACAGAATGTGCTCTAATCTGCAACTTTGCACACTAAACAGAATATATGAAATTTTTTTTTGTTTGTTTTTTTCCCCCCACACAAAATAACCTGCTGCCCCCACACACAGTAGTCCTAAAAAGGACTTTTGGTTCTTTTTTTTTCACAAATTTGCTTTTTTTCTCCCTACACTGACTTTCCCTTCCTATCCTCATCTCTCCCTGGCTAAGACTGAGCCGAACTCGCTGGTCAGGTGCTATACAGCACCCGACCACGGGTTCTGGCCAGCCAATCAGTGTAATGCCAGCAGCCAACATGGCTGCTGGCATTACACTGATGTCAGAGCCTCCCTGCACGTTTATTGGCTGCGCAGCAGCCGCAAAACGTGCGGGGAGGAGACCCGAACATGGCGGGCGAGCACATGCGGTACTCGTACGAGTACCGCCATGTGCCGAGCAGAGCGATGCTCGAGCCGATCCGAGCATCGGCCGAGCATGCTCGCTCAACACTAATTAGGATTAATCTGCTTGATGTGGACTGAAATACCAGCAGCAGGTTCAGCCAGGAATATAGACATCTTAAAATCATTTCAGGGATTATTTTAGTCAATTAGTAAAAGAACCAACTAGGAAGAAAGCCATACTAGATTTATTATTTACAAATGGAGACTTGGTATCAGATGTAGCTGTAGTTGAGTGTTTGGGCCTCAATGATCATCAATCAGTGTGGTTTAAGGACACAATTAAACAAAAGTTCTAGATTTTAGAAAGGCTTATTTTTATAAACATACTAGCAATGTGGGACGGCGTTGCCCGTCATATTATTTACACAGAGAGACATTGTGTGAAACAGAAATATGCAGTGTTACAGACACGCACTTAAAGAGACAGAGAGTGTAACACACTGTGAAACACATACATACAGAGAGACACACACATACATGGACGTATGTCAGATATGTAGAAAGTGTGTGACAGACGCAGTAGTGATGTAGATATGCTGATAAGAGTTGTAAAAATGTTTTAATTGCAGCTCTTCAGCTTGATGAATAAGACCCTGTATACTTACAGTTGAAGTGAGTGTGCTGTGTTACTTGGTGAATAAGGACTGTATCCTTACAGTTGAAGTGAGTGTGCTGTGTTACTTGGTGAATAAGGCCCTGTATCCTTACAGTTGAAGTGAGTGTGCTGTGTTACTTGATGAATAAGGTCCTGTATCCTTACAGTTGAAGTGAGTGTGCTGTGTTACATGATGAATAAGACACTTTATCCTTATAGTTGAATTGAGTGCACTGTGTTACTTGATGAATAAGGCCCTGTATCCTTATAGTTGAATTGAGTGCACTGTGTTACTTGATGAATAAGGCCCTGTATCCTTACAGTTGAAGTGAGTGTGCTGTGTTACTTGATGAATAAGACCCTGTATCCTTACAGTTGAAGTTAGGGTTGCCACCTTTTCCTAAAAAAAATACCGGCCATAGCTGTGTGAGGGCGGAGTCACAAAAGGGAGGAGCCAAAAAAGGGGCAGAACCACTCAATGTTGCATGAGCACTCTCAGACTAAGCACTCTCACTCAGACTAAGCACTCACTCTCACTCAGACAAAGCACTCTCTCTCTCAGACTAAGCACTCACTCTGTCTCAGACTAAGCACTCACTCTCTCTCAGACTAAGCACTCTCTCTCTCTCTGACTAAGCACTCACTCTCTCTAAGACTAAGCACTCACTCTCTCTCTCAGACTAAGCACTCTCTGTCTCTCTCAGACTAAGCACTCTCTCTCTCTCTCTAAGACTAAGCACTCACTCTCTCTAAGACTAAGCACTCACTCTCTCTCTCAGACTAAGCACTCACTCTCTCTCAGACTAAGCACTCTCTCTGTCTCAGACTAAGCACTCTCTGTCTCTCTCTATCAGACTAAACACTCTGTCTCTCTCAGACTAAGCACTCTCTGTCTCTCTCAGACTAAGCACTCTCTGTCTATCTCAGACTAGGCACTCTCTGTCTCTCTCAGACTAAGCACTCACTCTCTCTCTCTCTCTCAAACTAAGCTCTCCCAGGCCAGAGTGGTGAAGGATCCCCTACACACGAAGGTGTTCAGACCTCCCACTTAAGCCTTTGAGGCCTAGTCAAGTTGCTTGAATACTGGAATACATTGCGCTGCATTGAAGGCCCTATTTGTCCTCTATAGTGCAGATGGTTTGTCCAGAATGGATCTACTTTGCCTGTATATATAAGGCCCAGTGTTTGTACACAGACAGGACACAACATTTACTTACTTTTCTCGCTCAGTACTTGTGTACTACAGGTGTGACATAGATGCACATTGTGTTACCTGTACAAATCACTAAGATCTTAAATACACAAATATCTACATCCCATTGAGACAATTGTAGCGGTGACATTATCTGTTATTGCTAAGATTCGTCACAGAAATGCCCTGAACTGTCTCAGTAACCATATGTATCTCTGTAAAATAAAGCAGAGCGACCATCATAAAGGTCATCAGTTACATACTGTAATATATTTTTTTTCTAAGTTTTTCGCAGATGGGCTGTAGCACTTTTTTAAGTTGTAAATACATGTTTGGGGATGGTTTAACTTTGATAAAAAACGGCTCCCATCCTCTCCACCAGTCAGCTATAGCTGAAGAGCTGTAGGTTGCCTACACTTGGCCAAGGACAACTGAGTGCCTACCAATAAGGGATTATTAACACTAGGCCCGCTTCTTCTGGCCTTCTACCGACCTCTGTCACGTCATACCTGGAAGTGTGTGCATGCTGAGGGCGGTGCTGTTTACTTCCAAGTTCTGCCAGGGCTGGAGCCGGGGAGCAGGAGAGACCGAGGATGAGCTGAACCATGTAGGCCGCAGACATGGAGTGGTCCAGTGGATTCTGACCAGACTGCCTCCTGTGCACAGTGCACTACAGTCTCTGAGCACTGACACTCTCACAGCGCCTGCATACTGCCGCAACCCCTGACTCCCCGTTGTCAGTCACAAGACTCAGACACATACATCAGGCAAGCGTGACACACCACCCAGCCAATGAGGACCATTGATGTCCAAATAATCTTCACTCATTGGCTGGTGATGGTGCATGGATGCTGATGACTTTAAGCGAGCCACATGAGCAGCTGGCATATAGGGCTGAGTGGAGGACACGTCGCACAAACAAATACTGGTAGATATACCGGCACCGGCTCTAAGGTCCTAATTACTGGCTGTGCCGGTAAAATACCGACTGGGTGGCAAGCCTAGTTGAAGTGAGTGTGCTGTGTTACTTGATAATAAGGTTCTGTATCCTTACAGTTGAAGTGAGTGTGCTGTGTTACTTAATGAATAAGGCCCTGTATCCTTACAGTTGAAGTGAGTGTGCTGTGTTACTTGGTGAATAAGGGCCTGTATCCTTACAGTTGAAGTGAGTGTGTTGTGTTAATTGATGAATAAGGCCCTGTATCCTTACAGTTGAAGTGAGTGTGCTGTGTTACTTGATGAATAAGGTCTTGTATCCTTACAGTTGAAGTGAGTGTGCTATGTAGTTGGTGAAGGTCACAGTGAGAAGATGTTTGTGAGTAAAGGAATAATTTAGATTACAGCAGTGGATACTGCAGTACATTTGAAGAAATAGGTTGGCAGACAGAGGGTTAAGTGACAGATGCAGTGATAGATAATGTAATAGTGATGTGGGAGTAAAATGGCGAGATTGGGACTATGGATGAATGGCTAGGGGATAGGTGAGTGGGGATGACAAGGGAGGAGGAGATGAGAGATTGAGGAGAGGAGGGACAGTGAAGTGTTACAGTAAAGTAATGGGTGAGGGGGAGAAATGACTATACATAGACAGTGAAGTAGACATGAAATACAGGGCTGTAGGGTTACTGCATTATACAGACCTAGTGTAGCAGTTGGTTGGAGTGAAGCACTTTAACTCTGAGTGTGAGAGAGGTACGCAACACATTGCTGTGTAATGAGTTGTATAGTCCTCTGGCAGTGAAAGGGTTAAGTGGCACATGTTGGGCGCTTATACACTATGTGGGACGGCGTTGGTCGTCATGTTATGACTGTTGGGCGCACGTGTGTGAAATGTAGACACACTGATTGTTATGGACACAGATAAATTGCAGCAATTTGCAGCAAAACTGCGTCCATTACATGGATATGTTCCCCTGTCATAAAATCACATTTAGTGTTTTAGACACCATTTTCCTTTGTTGTCTCCCTGGTCTGTTTGGGCGGGAAAATGACAAAGGAGGACAACCTGCTCTTTTGTTTCTCTTCCTTCTAGGAGAAGGGAGGAGGGGTGTGTCAATCAGGTAAAGTGGGCTGGAGATGGGTGGGGCTTGCCAACAATAAGAGAGGTGTGCAGAGAGTCAAAGGGGGCAGTCTTGAAGGAGTCTTGTGAAAAGAAGGGTCTTGGAGCAGGAGAGCTATGGAAAGGGAGATGTGACCAGCAGCAAGGGGGCCATGCCTTGCCTAGGCCCCAAGAACTGTTCCAGGATCCTGGCCTGTTTTTCCCCTGCAGCACCATCCTCATTGTTCCAGATAGATGAGTATAGAAACTAAGTATCTGTCTATTATTTTCATACTATCTATAATATTTCTAGGAAAAATACCTTAGTAACCAACGTATAGTGTTTTCTACTATAATTGTTGTATCATGTGTTTTATTTGCACTGCAGTAAGTAATTGTCTAGTTAATATTATTAGATGTTTTAGCTAGAATATATTTGATAATATACAGTGTATTGTTAATATTATTGTTTGTTATTAAATATTATTGCTTACTGCTAGTACTGGGGTGTTATTGTGTTAATTGTGGTATTGGTCATTAGGACAAATTTCTCTGGATATATCCTTTAATTAAAGGGTTGGCTTTTTGGGTGTGGGCAAATTCATATTGCTTCTAATAGCTGTGTTGGGGTTTGTGTGGTGTGAGCAAGTTGTAGGCCCTGGCCTTGCTCATAGATTTTATCTCAGAGCAAACACATGGTCTGACTCCATCTTGCTAGGCCCCAGCCTGTCTCCACATGGTTGAGGACGCCATTTTGTAAAAAGCACATGGTGTGAGTTTGCAGTTTCTTCACAACTACATTGATTTTAACGCAGCTGCTATTGTGCAACCTTTTGCGCCAAATTAATTCACCCAAAGCCACGAACATAAAACAAATGGCGTAGTTGAGCAGGGTATTCGCAGAAATTATTAATATTAATGATTAATAGCCATTATTGACATATTTCCTAGAAATTAATATTTTGTTAAAAAATACATTTTTTAATAATTTTTTAATTAATATTTTTTCCTGGGCAATTTAGTCAGTAAGCCTCCCAAGTTATTTTTGTGTGCCAGTACCACACTGCGACAAGAGTGGTGGGTTTTAGTATTGTCACATTGCAAGGGGCTTATTTACTAAAAGAGGATTTGTGTGCTGGAATACTCTTGAATTGTAATAGGTGTACTTTTTATGCTTTGATTATAGCCTTGTGGGGCCCTCATAGAGGAGTTTCAAACTTCGAAGTGTATAGATAAGTGCTCATATTACAGTTACCTGTATTGTCTGTATTACATATATGCATACGTGTGTGTATACATGCATGGGTATTGTGTATGTGTATGGGTATAGATATATACAGAGGCAAGAGGGAACGTTTACAGTTACACTGCTTCAATTAACCCTTGTGTGCTCTCATTAGAGGAGTGCTAACTTTGAGGCATTTTAATTGTAACCGTTCAGGTCAAGGTTCTGCAATTGCCGGACGTGATATTTCTAGTGTGGCTAGATTTATTGCGCATATGCATATCTCTGTACTGTCAAGATTTCCTATTAAAGGGACTTTAATTAACTCTTGTGTGCTCTCTGTAGAGTGTAACTAACTCTGAAGTCCTACTTCAGTTAAATCCTTGTGTGCCTCTGCAGAGAAGTTGCTAACTTTAAAGTCACGCTTCAATTATAGACTTGTGTGCTTTCCATAAAGGGTAACTACATTGGACAATTGACTAGTCACTAGCACTTGTACCTAGACAGGTGACTTGAGCACCTGAGGCAGGTGACTAACTAGCATTTGTACCATTTGCCTTTGTGGAGATGTCACTAACTTTGAAGTAGTGCTTCAATTATAAAACTTGTGTGCCCATTCATTGGGAGAACTAACTTTGAAGCCTAATAGGAAGTCACCTGACGTGCAGGTGTGTGTATATGAGTTTGTTTGTTTTCTTCAAAGGCATAAAAACATTCAACAGTTTGTGTGTTCTGTAACTTTCATAGTGGTTTGCGTGTTTTCTCCCTGTGTGAAAGTAAAAACATACGTGTGCCTGCTAACCTGTGTTCAGGTACTTGGTTAAACACGCATATCTGTTCTGCTGTTAAATTGCTTTAATTAGAAACACTTGTGTATTGTTTACAATACTAACTTTAAAGTATATTTAACGGAGAGCATGAATTTCCTGAGAGCATGAATTACTGAGTGCTTTGATGGGGGATTAATTCTACACTGCCCAAAGTAATATGTCTAGATAAACTGGATTATTACCTACATAACATTGTACTGTATCAGATGACTTTGAGCACTTGTTCCCTAGGCAGGTGACTAACTAGCATTGTACCATTGCAGTGGACAATTGACTAGTCACTAGCACTTGTACCTAGACAGGTGACTTCAAATACTTGTACTAAAATTCTCAAGACTGATGTATGTGTTATGTATGAGTTTGTTTGTTTTCTAGAAGGGCAGGAAAAAACATTCAACAGTTTGTGTGTTCTGTGACTTTCACTGTTAGTTTGAGTGTTTTCCCAAGAGTGAAAATAAAAACACATAAGTGCGGCCTGTGTGTGTGTGTGTGTTAGTGGTATACACATACTAGTAAGGCTCACTACAAACACGTGATTGTCCTACCGTCTGATTGCGCTTGAGATTCTGACTGAGAGAATGGGATTCTTTAAGAAGAAGTTGAGTGCATTGATTGGAGGCAAAAGACCCAAATTTGGGGCTGTACCACATTGGGCTACTGCTATGGGTAGATGGAATGCCATAGCAGATGAGCTAGTACGTCACAATGCTCCAGTGTACCCAGAGGTTGGGGAAGAGATAGGAGGTATGGCACTTAAGCTTGATTTAGGGGTCTATTCTAAACATGAGAGCAGAGCTGCGGCAGAAGTGGGGTGGATTATTTTACATGCCTTAAAAAATGAGGTAATAAAGAGGCAAGCCCTAGAAAGAGATTTAGCTGATGTAAGACAAAAATTGTTAATATCAAATGAATATTTGGAAAATAACAATGCTCGTAAGACTGAATTACAGGAGACTAATACTCGGCTAATCAATAAACTTGAATGCAGTCGCTCTCACAGGGGTAAAGTGCCATACACCACCAGAAAGGTGAGAACACTGACTACAGGGCCCTGCAGGGACCCAGAGTCACTCTTCTCATCCTCCTCTGAAGAAAAGGAGTACTCTAAATACTCATATGTTTCCTCCTCTGATGATGACGAAAAGGTGGACAGCTTCAAAGCTCGCCCACTCATCACCCAGCAGAGAAAACAAAGGGTACACAGGGACTGTGATAGACATGAGTCTGTAAATGCTAAAAGAGGGTCCCCTTTGTCAATGATAAATGGTACAGCAGAAAATTGTCAGATTTTTGTGAGTACAAAAAGGTTAGCAGAATTGGGGAAATACAAAACAGAGGAAAAGGTTAATCAGAAAAGGGGTGTCTCCATGGCTAGCAAGCCAGAAAGGAAGGATGAAGGGATACCACCTATTGATAAACCAAAGAGGAATAATAAACAGGATGCTTCCACACACACAAAGGTGTCAAGGAAAGAAATGATGGTAGATCTTGTTAAAGCTGGTGTCAATGTAGATGAGCTAAAAAAAAGGTCAAATCATGTCTTGTTCAAAAGGTGGAAAGCTTTTAAGAGAAAGGTACATATTAATGTACCTATTTCTAAAACTCTCACTAATGAAGCAAATCTGATATACACACCATCTGAATTTAATATTCCTGTTGCTAATTCCTGTCCTCCTGTTCCCCATCCTAGGAAAACAAAATCCCTGTACCCATTATGTGCCATAGCGGACAATGACGGAATGGACCCATGGGACGGCCAATCCCCAGCACAAAGTTACCCATCAAGGCTGGGGATCGACAGCCCCATGTTCCTTTGACTGTAGGGTGGGGAAAGGAAACCAACCACACCTAGGTTTTAGCCTTAGTATACACTGGGGCCGAGGTAACAGTGTTACAGGTAACCCTTCCAAACTTGTAGGCCCCATCATTTCACAGAGAGGGTCTAGGGGAAAGAGTAACTAAGGCTATACAAACCACAGTCACATATTCCATAAACAAAGGGCCCCTGGGTTTATGGATAATATTTTGAGTTTCCAATTTCCTGACAATATCTTGGGGGTAGATATATTGTTAGGACACATAATAGAGATGCAGTTGAGAGGTGTTCAGATTTTGGCTTTCCTCACAAACCCTCTTATGTTCATGCGGCATGGGAGGTG
Organism: Rhinophrynus dorsalis; assembly: GCA_037306005.1. Classification (NCBI taxonomy): domain Eukaryota; kingdom Metazoa; phylum Chordata; class Amphibia; order Anura; family Rhinophrynidae; genus Rhinophrynus; species Rhinophrynus dorsalis. The sequence continues at coordinate 101,486 of JBBDGT010000367.1, forward strand.
GTGAGAGGAAATACAAACAGGACACCTGTTGTCATTCTCTCTCCCTGTAGTCCAACAAGGGCTACCAGGAGGGTTGAAAGAAATCAGATTAGTCAGTTTTAGTTCATCCTGCAATTTTGCTCTTTAAACGCTCCTGTGATTCCTGTTAAGAAGTCAGACAGTTTCTTGGTGTGGAACGATAGATTATTGGGGACTCAATAGAGTGGCACCGCCATTGAGCTCTGCAGTCCCCAGTATCGTCCCTGTCATTTATGACAGCCAAACAGACACAGGGGTGGCATGCAGCGATTGAAATAGTGGATACTTTCTTTTCCAATTCTCATTGCACCTGAGTCACAAAATTCCATTTGCATTCACTTGGGAAGGAAGCTAATATACCTTTGATGTCCCAACACTATCAACACTCCCCCGCCACATGCCATGATCCGGTTGCCAGAGAATCAAGCCAACTTCCAATACCTTTTAGAGACTGTGACATTAAAGGCCCCAACCACTTGGGGTGAAGATGCCTACCTATCCGTGCAGAGGTGGGCCAGGAGTCCAGCTCTCATGAAGTGGAAAATGGTACGCACAAGAGCAAGGTGGATTAACAAAGCTTCAATGGTCTCGCGACATATGAATTCTTGCCACATCCAAATACTTGGAAGATACTTGCATTACAGCTTTCTCCAATCAAGTCAACTTTGACATATGAGGAATTATACCCTGCAAAGAACAAAAGACGGTGGACTGTTGTAACATGCAATCCGTATGGAGAGGTGGTGATACAAGAGCAAGATATAGGTGATTCAAATTACCAGAAGTATGCCGATATAAAGAGACTACCTTTGGCTTATTACATGGAACATTAGTGTGAGGAGGTAGAGAACTTTGGGAGAAGATTTGGGCAGCCGCCTGAACAAGACTAATGCCAAGAGTTGTGGGGGAAATGAACCTCAATAAAACTACGGAAGAATTGACTCAAATAAGGAACCTGAAGACCAAAATGAAGAGGTCCCATAGATCCAGTTTTCAAAACAGACACCGGTACTCGCTTTGCTGGTCAGTCCAACAATGGGCGCAGGCTATCCCATATCACCCCAAGCCTCGGGGTTGATTAAAAGGTGCAATGAGCTTTTGAAAGGACAGATTCATACACTATCCCAAAGTATGTCATAGAAGGGGTGGGATAGAACTTTTACACAGGCTCTTAGGATTTTACATGACTGACCAACAGAACTTATCTCTATATGCCCGGCTTACATGTAATGACAATCCATTTGTTAGTTTGCGGGTTGACATGTACTGGTAGCCACCCCATATTTCAATTTAAACTAACATTTTATTTTATTTTTTCTCCTGGTAGTGGGAGAGGTTAACAGACGTTAGTCTTTCCCATAGGAGGCAATATGCCTCCAGGAACAAGAGGTAACCTTAGTGCTCACTAAAAAACTGACCAAAGAGGGTTGGAGCACAACAGGGAGTGTGAGTGTGGATGGATGAATGCATCTCTGTCTAGGAATGACCCAAGTAGGTTAATTGCTGGTACAATCCTAGGAGAGGTGGCAGCCTGGGTACCCCATAAAATCTTGTTATCCTGGGATGAGGATAAACAAGTGCTCATGGGGTCCAAAGTGTGGGTGTTACCGCGATCCACTGATCAGCACAGGCAGAAAGGAGAGGTTATGTCAGATGGTCCTGGTAATACTAAAGTTGTATTATGAAATGGTGATTCTGTACCTGTCTTCTTTCCCTCAAATAGATTGGTGGCCGGCTAGCTCCTCTGAACCCTTGATCGTCCAACACATTCATGAACCCCTCGGCCAGCTATGCAAGAGTGGACAACTCCTCTGACTGTTGCGGCACCATCCCCGTCAGTGAGGAAGGAGGGTACCTGTTCCTTGGAGTCCCGTGGGCACAGCGAGAAATGAGACAACTCTCTGGACACAACACTGGACTCTACTACCAAACTGTCTTATGAGCAGCTACAAATCAGGGCGGTAGCTCTCCAAAATCGCCTAGCCCTGGACTTTTCTTACTGCCAAAGTAGGAGTTTGCGGGCTGGTAGGAAAATAAGGCTGCAGTTATATTGTGAACTATGAAGACGAATTTAATTATGATCCATCGAAACTGACAGCTATAATAGACAAACTCCAGGAAACACCAGACGTTGGACTATATGAGCAATTTGGGAAGTCAGTGACCTACCTATCCAGTGAAGCGACTTTAGTGTGGTTTATGACATGGGACCAAGAGGTGGAATGTTATGGACACAGATAAATTGCAGCAATTTGCAGCAAAACTGCGTCCATTACATGGATATGTTCCCCTGTCATAAAATCACATTTAGTGTTTTAGACACCATTTTCCTTTGTTGTCTCCCTGGTCTGTTTGGGCGGGAAAATGACAAAGGAGGACAACCTGCTCTTTTGTTTCTCTTCCTTCTAGGAGAAGGGAGGAGGGGTGTGTCAATCAGGTAAAGTGGGCTGGAGATGGGTGGGGCTTGCCAACAATAAGAGAGGTGTGCAGAGAGTCAAAGGGGGCAGTCTTGAAGGAGTCTTGTGAAAAGAAGGGTCTTGGAGCAGGAGAGCTATGGAAAGGGAGATGTGACCAGCAGCAAGGGGGCCATGCCTTGCCTAGGCCCCAAGAACTGTTCCAGGATCCTGGCCTGTTTTTCCCCTGCAGCACCATCCTCATTGTTCCAGATAGATGAGTATAGAAACTAAGTATCTCTCTATTATTTTCATACTATCTATAATATTTCTAGGAAAAATACCTTAGTAACCAACGTATAGTGTTTTCTACTATAATTGTTGTATCATGTGTTTTATTTGCACTGCAGTAAGTAATTGTCTAGTTAATATTATTAGATGTTTTAGCTAGAATATATTTGATAATATACAGTGTATTGTTAATATTATTGTTTGTTATTAAATATTATTGCTTACTGCTAGTACTGGGGTGTTATTGTGTTAATTGTGGTATTGGTCATTAGGACAAATTTCTCTGGATATATCCTTTAATTAAAGGGTTGGCTTTTTGGGTGTGGGCAAATTCATATTGCTTCTAATAGCTGTGTTGGGGTTTGTGTGGTGTGAGCAAGTTGTAGGCCCTGGCCTTGCTCATAGATTTTATCTCAGAGCAAACACATGGTCTGACTCCATCTTGCTAGGCCCCAGCCTGTCTCCACATGGTTGAGGGCGCCATTTTGTAAAAAGCACATGGTGTGAGTTTGCAGTTTCTTCACAACTACATTGATTTTAACGCAGCTGCTATTGTGCAACCTTTTGCGCCAAATTAATTCACCCAAAGCCACGAACATAAAACACTGATAAACACAGAAATATGCAACACACAGGCAGACAGACATATACACACAGTGAGCGGCAGAGACATGCAAAAGACATGCACACACACACACACACACCAGAGATGCACACATGCACACAAATATGTAGCAGAGATGTACACACACATGCAACATATATGCGCAGAAACACATGAACGAATGAGTTGTGCATGTCAGAGTTAAATAGCAGTGGGAAGTGTATTCATACCTGGGAACTTTGATTTGTGTTGTCTCTGGAGGGGAGTTATGTGGTGCTGATGTGGAGAGACAAATGGGGCAATTTGGGTTAAAAGTGGGCAGGGCTTAATCGTGAGTAAGGGCGGGGCTTAAGAGAAATGTGGAAAAGTGTTAGTAATAGGCTGGGGAAGGAGGAGAAGTGGGAGGGAAATGCAAGTTTACAGTGTGAAGGGTTTGAACACACTCCCTGAGGGGTAAAACTTGATACACAACCCTGTGGCAGTCAGTGGGTTAAGTGTGTACCTGATGGCTGTCTGTCCTGTGTCTTGCATGGCAAATGATGACAGTGAAGAAGTAATTCAGCAATGAGGACCTACCTTAACCCTTTGAGTGCCATTTTGTTCCCCTGGTGATGCAGCACCCTTCAGTGGCTATACTACAGGTCCTGCTGAGGCCACTGGGAGTCAGGGTCAGTGACTGTGTGTCAGCCATATTTCTTTCTGGCTTTCTGTGTGTGTTTGGTGCAGTGTGAGTGGGGCATGTGTGTGTAATACCTGGGAACTTTTACTTGTGGAGTCCCTCATGTGGTGCTGATGTGGAGAGAGCAATGGGGCAATTTGGGTTAAAAGGGGCGGGGCTTAATCGCGAGTAGGGGGTGGGGCTTAAGTGAAATGTGGAAAAGTGTTAGTAATAGGCTGGGGAAGGAGGAGAAGTGGGAGGGAAATGTAAGTTTACAGTGTGAGGCATTTGAACACACTCCCTGAAGGGTAAAACTTGATACACAACCCTGTGGCAGTCAGTGGGTTAAGTGTGTACCTGATGGCTGTCTGTCCTGTGTCTTGCATGGCAAATGATGACAGTGAAGAAATAATTGAGCAATAAGGGCCTAACTGAACCCTTTGAGTGCCATTTTGTTCCTCAGTGGCTGTAGTACAGATCCTGCTGAGGCCACTGGGAGTCAGGGTGAGTGACTGTGTGTCAGCCATATTTCTTTCTGGCTTTTGTGTGTGTGAGTGGGGCATGTGTGTGTCTGTGAGTGGGGCATGCGTGTGTGTGTGGTGCTGTGTGAGTGGGGCATGTGTGTGTGTGTGTGTCTGGTGCTGTGTGAGTGGAGCATGTGTGTGAGTTTGGTGCTGTGTGAGTGGGGCATGTGTGTGTTTGTCTGTGGTGTAGGAGCAAGTGGCGGCCATATTGTTTTTTTCTGACTTTGATAGTGGTGGGCGGGCTGCATAGTGGGGGTGGGCCAACTCCCTTCGGCCACTGCAATTGGTGTGAAAATCAAACCCCCATTGAATCACCCAATGGGAACAGTAACCCCTCCTTATTGCCACCCCTGGGTGTGTGTGTCTCCTGAGGAGAAATAAATTATGCAATGAGCCTTTCTCTTTTATATATATAGATTTATGTCAGTCTTTAAGCTAATGAAGACCTTTTGTTGAAGACCAGGAGAAATGGTATTATCTGAAATATGTTTTATTAAAGGGAACAGAGCACTTCTTTAAACTTGTCAGTAAGGGTAAAATAAAAAGGAAACCCCAGTGGTAGTCTGCAGAAGTGGCAAATACAGTAAAGGAGAAAAAAAGTAGCATTTAGGAAATATAAGCAGACACTGTAGTCTAAGCTGAAAGAGGTTAAATGCACCGTTAGATGTGCCAAAGCACACACAGAGGAGAAAATTGTCCTGTCAAAAATGTGGGGACAAAACATTTTTTAGATATCTAAGTGAAAGGAGGGAAATGAAACAAGGAATAATTAGACTGAAGATAAAAGAAGGAAGTTATGGAAATGAGATTAATGGTCTAGCTGACTGTCTCAATTAATATTTCTATTCAATTTTTACAGCAAAATGTGAAGGGATGAAACCTATGTTAGAAAAAAGAAATAGAGACATGGGAAGCATGCATGTTTACAGAGGAAGATCTTTTACTTTAACTCTTTAAGGTAAAAACTGATAAATCAGTTGAACCAGATGGGAAAACCCCAATGTTATTACATAGAACGTAGGAGTGTTTTGACAAAAACTTAAAAAAAAAATTCAATAAGTTGCTACTGACAGGAGTAGTTCCTGAAGATGGGAATGCAGCAAGTGTAGTACCACATGACAAAAAGTTAACAGGGAAAAGTCTGGCAGCTACAGACCAGTAAGTCTTTCTTCAGTAGTGGGCAAATTAATGGAAATCATGTTTAAGGAAAGCATTGTTTAAATGCCTTGCAAGATCCTGAACAGCACGAGTTTGCATCAGGTAGATCTTGTCAAACTGACATCAAAGATTTTTTTTGGACTGGGTAACTAAAATAATAGACCGGTGGTGAGCAGTATATACAGCTTATATGGATTTCAGTAAGGAATTTGACACTTTCCATAACAGAAGACTTCTTAATTAATTGCAAACTTTGGGTCTGGATGTATGAATAGTTCTATGGATAAGGTATTGGCTGAGTGACAGGAGACAGAGTGTTGATGTTAATAGAAACAATTCGGTGAAGGTTGTGTTACTGGTGGGTACCTCAAAGATGTGAACTTGTGCCCATTCATTTAAATATTTTCATTAGGGGTACTGCAAAAAGGTTTTGAAGGTAATGTATGCCTTTTTTCAGAATATTCAAAGATCTACAACAAGGCATACATTCCTGGGTGAATAAGCCAAATGGCAAATGAGTTAGGTAAAATCACAAGACATACATATTTTTACAGAATTTATTTAGCAGATTACTTTTAAAACAATCAAAAAAGGTACAAATTGGAACAAACTGAAACTGTACAGTAAACATTTACACAATATCTATTGAATACCTTTACAAGAATTAAAAGCACCATTTAAATCAACTGAAATGTGCATTCACCACCTAGTGTGCAAATTGTTTGCCCCAGACTTGTGCAAGGTATTTTAGCAAATTTTAAAGTGTAAATGCAAGCAGCATACCAATAATTAATCTAAGCTACATACCATATAATCAAATCATGGGCCATGGTTTAACCCCTTAAGGACTCATGATATGCCAGGAGCATCATGGGAAAACTTCCCAAAAAGGACCAGTGACAGTTATGACACGTTATGGATTTCAGGGCTCCCCGCATGGCTGCACACCATTTGGGGAGCCCTGAATTGGATCACGTAAAAAAAAAAAATGTTCCATGGTCCTTAAGTGCCGGTCACGTGAGCAGCCGGTCCTTAAGGGTTAAGAAGCTAGCTTGTTTTGTATAACAAAACTAACCATAACAAAAATGTATATTTATTTTCTTAAAACCGTGATATTAAACCCTTAAGGACCCATGATGGTCCTGAACCGTCATTAGTTGTTATCCCCTTAAGGACCCATGACGGTCCAGGACCGTCATGGCTTAAATGATAGCAGCGTGCCTCCGTGCATGCTGCTATCATTAATTCCAGGCTGGACTGAGTGCTCCGAGACCGGGGCATTCAGTCTCAGCCCTTCTTGCTTGTGTCGGTTTATGTGATCGCCGTAGCAGCCGTAACCCCTTCACTGCTGGTGCTGGAGGCTGGCTAAATGAAGGTCAATTTCTGACCTGCAATGATACTTTTTTTTACAAAAAAATATTTTATTTAAAAAAAAAAAATCTCATTAAACAATGTTAGATCAGAATTGCTTCACTATATCTTTAAATTATCAGCAGATAACAGATAAGTATAGAATTAGATCACCTTGATCTCAAAGTTAAGTTAAATTTAGCTGCCACTCCTCCTAGCATTAGCCTATCCTAGCATACTAGTAACTTCATAGTTATCATCTGTGCAAGTCAATCAAATGTATATATATTTACAAAAACAGTTCCGGCGCTACCATCAGAAAGACTAATAAATCATACCATAAAGACTCCTTCCTTATAATCATATCCCTTTAATAAACAAGATGTTATATATTTCTTCAATCTCTCTCATATATACTTGATACCCTTTACATATGAAAAAAATTCTTTTAAAATTGTAGGATCTTAATCGTACTTCATCAAATCTCTCATATGTGATGGTGAAGTAGATACATCCAATGTATGCTCAAGAAACAATAAAATCCTAAAATTCACCCCAAAATAACCTTCTTTAAATAATCTGTTTCAATCCACACACGATCCTCACCCAAACGGAAATAATGCTACAGTATGCGTCAGGTTTCCACATCCACCAGATCACCAAACATCAGAGTGAACAAGGATCTCTGCTCCAATCACACTCTTCCTGCAAGAGTATCGTTAGTATACACCAACACTCTGATGTTTGGTGATCTGGTGGATGTGGAAAGCTGACGCATACTGTAGCATTATTTCCGTTTGGGTGAGGATCATGTGTGGATTGAAACAGATTATTTAAAGAAGGTTATTTTGGGGTGAATTTTAGGATTTTATTGTTTATTGAGCATACATTGGATGTATCTACTTCACCATCACATATGAGAGATTTGATGAAGTACGATTAAGATCCTACAATTTTAAAAGAATTTTTTTCATATGTAAAGGGTATCAAGTATATATGAGAGAGATTGAAGAAATATATAATATCTTGTTTATTAAAGGGATATGATTATAAGGAAGGAGTCTTTATGGTATGATTTATTAGTCTTTCTGATGATAGCGCCGGAACTGTTTTTGTAAATATTAGTTTTATTTGGAGATCTGATAGCAGAGATCTTGTTCGAGGCAGCAAGCATTTAAGAAAGTAACAACCCCGTGTCCATATAGCGCCACCAATTGTTTGTATAAATGTATATATATGCATTACACGTGGTTAATTAATATTCATTAGAAGACTCACAATACTTCCATGTTTGAACATATGCAGTGGATTATAGCTGATGACCATGTGCTTTTTAGACTATATAAGAGTCAGCCTTAAAAGAAAGAGTTGAAGAACTGTAGGGGATACAGCTTACCATCATGCTGTCCCATAACATCATTAACCCCTGAAATGCTGAACCATCTTGAAACATCTTGTAACCTGTTATTTTGTCAAATCTTTGGCAAATAAAAGAACTTCTACTTCTAAATTTCTCTGGCTGTGGTCCTTTAAGAGGTAATGAAACACTTTAACCCTTCAGTTGCTGTCTGTATATTAAATGAAAGAATTAACCCTTGAAAAGGAGAGAACGAAATATAACAAACAATTTTGGAAGTGTGATTGTTGTGGAGCCATGTAATACACATACACTCTGCCAAATGTCATAGATAAAAAAAGTGTCAAAATAGGGTGGGAAAAAGGGACATGGGGATTTTCACCCTGGGGGACAGTGGCCACTTTAAACTGCGCATTTTGTAGGTATGACTGACCGGTCATACCTTTCATGCAGTCTCCATAAAAATGTAACCCTTTGTGCCCAATTGATCCCAAGAGAAAAAACAAAAATGATGTGTTTTTTTTTTACATTGTTTTTAATTTTAATAAAGTAAATGGTGTGTTATCCATATAAGTAGGGTATCAAATGAAAGCCCTATTTGTGCTTAAAAAAACAGTATATAATTTATGGGGGGTGGGATAAAAGACTTAGAGGGAAAACACTGTTGAACAAAGACATAGTCAAAAAGGTCAAAGTGCTCCAGTCCTTAACCCCTTAAGGACCGGCAAATCTGAGGTGGATTTCACTTAAGGACCGGGGCAATTTTGACTTTTTTAACTATGTCTTTGTTCAACCATATTTTCTCTTTAATTCCTTTTGTACACCCACACAAATTATATACCTTTCTTTTGATACCATAATTATATGAATACCTCATCGTTTATTTTGATTAAAATAGAAAAAAAGAGCAAAAAAATTAAAAAAAACCCCATTTTGCTTACATTTTCCTGTCAGTATTTGCATACCATTAGTTCATTACAAAAAAATACCCCTAAATATATTCATTTGCTTCTCCTGAATATAAGACTACCCAATATGCCTAGTATTTCAATCCCTTTCTCACATTTACAAGGTAAATATCACAAGATGGACGCCATTCTTTACAACCTGTAATTTTTCAACAATTAGTATGTGAGTATCATAGCTTAGTTGACGGTACCAGAACCCAAAAATGTCCCACAAAGGTATATGTTTCTGAAAACTAGACAACATAAGGTAAATAATCAGGAAAATTTTGGAGTTTTTTATGCAGCTATTTTTCCAGAAATATGTTCCAAAATTGTGGTAATATTTTGTTTTTTTGCAGTTTTCACGCTTACATTTCAATATTACTGTTGATATCAAGTGCAAGATAGGTGAAGATTTTTAAAAATGCATTGTTTCATGTTCAGCTCCTTCTTCTGAATACGGCAATACCCCATACGCGTAGGTTTCGCAATGTTTGGGGGCGCTACGGGGCCCAAATTGTAACATGCGCTTTTCCAGTTTTACACTTTGAATTTTCACAGCTTGTGTCACTGGTGCCATGTCTCATTTGGGGCTGTGTAACAGTGCTCCACTTTAAAATTCCCCCCAAAAGTATATATTTTTGGAAAGTAGACACCCCAGGCTTTCATTTTATGTATGTTTTCAATTTTTTTACACAGCCATTTTACCACGAATCCTTCATAAATATTGATGTACGTTAAAAATTCAGCGTTTTTCACACTTAGGTTTCAATATGGATGTGATTTTCAAGCACAGGATAGCTGAAGATTTTTAAAAATGCATTGTTTCATGTTCAGCTCCTTCTTCTGAATACGGCAATACCCCATATGTGTAGCTTTCACAAGGTTTGGGGGAGTTACGGGGCCCAAATTGGAACATGCGCTTTTCCAGTTTTACATTTTGAATTTTCACAGCTTGCGTCACTGGTGCCATGTCTCATTTGGGGCTGTGTATCAGTGCTCCACTTTAAAATTTCCCCCCAAAAGTACATATTTTTGGAAAGTAGACATCCCAGGCTTTCATTTTATGTATGTTTTCAATTTTTTTACACAGCCATTTTACCACGAATCCTTCGTAAATCTTGATGTATGTTAAAAATTCAGCGTTTTTCATACTTAGGTTTCAATATTGATGTGATTTTCAAGCACAGGATAGCTGAAGATTTTTAAAAATGCATTGTTTCATGTTCAGCTCCTTCTTCTGAATACGGCAATACCCCATATGTTTAGCTTTCACAAGGTTTGGGGGAGTTACGGGGCCCAAGTTGGAACATGCGCTTTTCCAGTTTTACACTTAGGTTTCAATATTGATGTGATTTTCAAGCACAGGATAGCTGAAGATTTTTAAAAATATATTGTTTCATGTTCAGCTCCTTCTTCTGAATACGGCAATACCCCATATGTGTAGCTTTCACAAGGTTTGGGGGAGTTACGGGGCCCAAATTGGAACATGCGCTTTTCCAGTTTTACACTTTGAATTTTCACAGCTTGTGTCACTGGTGCCATGTCTCATTTGGGGCTGTGTATCAGTGCTCCACTTTAAAATTTCCCCCCAAAAGTACATATTTTTGGAAAGTAGACACCCCAGGCTTTCATTTTATGTATGTTTTCAATTTTTTTACACAGCCATTTTACCACGAATCCTTCGTAAATCTTGATGTATGTTAAAAATTCAGCGTTTTTCATACTTAGGTTTCAATATTGATGTGATTTTCAAGCACAGGATAGCTGAAGATTTTTAAAAATGCATTGTTTCATGTTCAGCTCCTTCTTCTGAATACGGCAATACCCCATATGTGTAGCTTTCACAAGGTTTGGGGGAGTTACGGGCCCAAGTTGGAACATGCGCTTTTCCAGTTTTACACTTAGGTTTCAATATTGATGTGATTTTCAAGCACAGGATAGCTGAAGATTTTTAAAAATATATTGTTTCATGTTCAGCTCCTTCTTCTGAATACGGCAATACCCCATATGTGTAGCTTTCACAAGGTTTGGGGGAGTTACGGGGCCCAAATTGGAACATGCGCTTTTCCAGTTTTACACTTTGAATTTTCACAGCTTGTGTCACTGGTGCCATGTCTCATTTGGGGCTGTGTATCAGTGCTCCACCTTAAAATTTCCCCCCAAAAGTACATATTTTTGGAAAGTAGACACCCCAGGCTTTCATTTTATGTATGTTTTCAATTTTTTTACGCAGCCATTTTACCACGAGTCCTTCGTAAATCTTAATGTACTTTAAAATGTCAGCGTTTTAAAAATGCATTGTTTCATGTTCAGCTCCTTCTTCTGAATACGGCAATACCCCGTAGGTTTCTCAAGGTTTGGGGGAGTTACAGGCCAACTTTTGAACAAACATCAAGTTTTCACAGTTTGCTTAACTGGTGCCAAGTCTCAATTGGGGCTATGTAACAGTGCTCCATTTTAAGATTATCCCCCCAAAAGTTATATTTTTGGAAAGTAGGCACCCCAGGTTTTCATTTTAGGTATGTTTTCAAATTTTTTACGCAGCCATTTTACCAGCAATCCCTCGTAAACGTGATGTAATTAACAAATTCAGCGCTTTTCACACTTAGGTTTCAATGTTGATGTGATTTTCAAGCACAGGATAGGTGAAGATTTATAAAAATGCATTTTTTAGTGTTCAGCTCCTTCTTATGAGTACGGTAATACCCCATATGCATAGGTTTCTCAAGGTTTGAGGAAGCTACAGGGCCCAAATTGGAACATGTGCTTTTCCAGTTTCACACTTTTAATTTTTACAGCTTGCGTCACTGGTGCCATTTCTCATTTGGGGCTGTGTAACAGCTCCCCATTTTAAGATTTCCCCCCCCCCCCAGAAGTGTATAGTTTTGAAAAGTAGATAACCCAGGCTTTCATTTTAGGCATGTTTTCAAATTTTCCTCTCAGCCATTTTACCACCAATCCCTCGTACAACGTTATTTAAATTAAAGAATCATCTCTTTTCCCAGTTAGATTCCAATTTTGATGTGGATTTCAAGCACAGGATAGGTGAACATTTAAATAAATGCATTGATTAATGTTCAGTTGCTTTTCCGAGTACAGTAATACCCCATATGCATAGGTTTGTCAGGGTTTGGGGGATTTACTGGGTTCAGTTGAGAACATGTATGTTTCCATTGTCAGACATGGAAAAAACAGGGTTGTTACCATTATATTTTCATAGTGTTAGATCTAAGGAGGGATGTGTTTTGGGGGAAAAAAAACCCAGGATATTTAAGGGGGAAAGTGTTGGCAAATAATTAAATTACAGAATCACTGCATTAGATTCATGTGATACTGCTTGAAGCAGTCACCAATGCAGAGCCCAGGTTTTGTAGGGCAATCAGGACAGTAGAAGGTGGTTTCTTTCCGTTTGCCATTGGCGTAGCACACCCTGCAGCATTTCTCTGGCTTACTCTTTTGGGGTGTTGGGGGGATTTTAAATGCAAAGTGTCCTAAACCGGGTCTCTGTTGTAAAACTGCTGTTGCCCCTGCCCCTTCAAACAAAAAATGAGAAATTACATGCATTTGGAACTGCAAAAAGGTATTTTTCTGAGTGGAGTTTGCCAATTTTTAAAATGATATACGAATTATAAACGGCGGTCTGCATCAGGAAAATGGCAATCTTCTTATATCAGGCTGTAGATTTTCTCATGGTGAGTTAAGGCTGCATGAGTTGATCACAAAGATCAACACCCCCCATGTGTTTATTATAGTCTCTGATGCAGACTGGTTTCCTGAGGACCGTGCCACGGATAGAGACTGGCACAGTTTCCTCATCATGCATGGTTGTAAGCATGTACACTTCATTTTTGTCTCTAAATTTCACTGCCAGCAGCTCCTCTTGGCACAAAGCTACAGACGTTCCCTTTCGTAGCTTGCAGTTTATCATTTCTTTGGGCATTCCTTTACAATTTCTCCTAACAGTGCCACAGGTCACAGTGTCAAAATAAAAAAGTGATTTGAATAAAAGGGGGCTTATATCTACATATCTACATATCTACATATCTATATATCTACATATAATTGATATCCTTTATTTAATAGGGGGGAAATGAGATCCCAAACAATTTTGCCGTTGGTTCCCAGATATTCAGGACAACCAGGAGGATCAAGCTGGCTGTCCTTGCCCTCATAAATACGAAAGGCATAGGTGTATCCTGTGGCGCTTTTGCACAACTTATACAATTTTACGCCAAACCTGGAGTGCTTGGAGGGGATATATTGCTTAAAACCCAACCTTCCCTTATACTTCATTAATGACTCATCGACAGATATTTGTTTTTGGGGGGTATAGTTTTCTGAAAAATTTTTTTGTAAATGACTTAAAAGAGGGTGAATTTTATACAGCCTGTCATACTGGGGGTGATCTTTGGGGAGGCACAGGGTGTTATCATTGAAATGCATGACGCGCAAAAGCACTTCATAGCGTCTCCTGCTCATTGTTTGGCCAAAAATGGGGGTAATGCATACAGGATTTTTGCTCCAGTATGACCTGATGCTTGGCTTTTTAATAATCCCCATAGCCATAGTTAGGGCCCAGAATTTCCTGAATTCAGTAACATCAGTGATTGCTCCTTTGAAATGTAGCATGTGGGATTGGCTGCAATAAACTGGGCTGCATAAATATTTGTTTGCTCTACAATCTCCCCCAAAATGTCTTCCCCCAAATATAAATTAAAAAACTGTTCATGGTTAAAACCGGCCACACCTACATTTATCCCTGGGCTGCCTGTGAAATTGGGTATTCCCGGACTTAATCCTACTGCTGGTACCCATTCCCTAGGCTCTGGCTGAGGGGCAGGCCTTGTGGCAGCTCTTGGGGTATGTCTTGGAGCAGCTCTTGGGGTACGTCTTGGGGCTGCTTCTCTGGCATATGTGTGGCCTGCTTCTGGGGCATGTCTTGGGGCTGCTTCTGGGGCATGTCTTTGACCTGCTACTGGGGCAGATCTTGGGGTATGGCTTGGGCCTGCTTGTGGGGCAGCTTTTGGGGTATGGCTTGGGCCTGCTTCTGGGGCAGGTCTTGGGGCAGCTCTTGGGGTATGTCTTGGGGCAGCTTTTGGGATTTGTCTTGGGGCAGCTCTTGGGGTATGTCTTGGGGCAACTCTTGGGGTATATCTTGGTGCTGCTTCTGGGGCAGCTCTTGGAGCAGTACGCCTCTTCTTAGGAGATGGCCCAGCATGATCACTGGAGCTATCAGTGTCGCTCTCTGTGAACTGGGATATATCAAAATCAGAGGCAGTATCTGTGGCTTCTGAATCTGAAGCCAAAAAGGCATACGCTTCTTCTAAAGAATACATCCGCTTCATCTTAACCTACCCTAATTTTTTTTTAAATAACTTCTATCTAACTTAATCTACCTACCCTATTTTTTTCTAAATAGCTACCCACCCAAGCTTTTTTTTTTTTGTTCTGTGCCTAACTAACCCTAAACCTTACCCTACCCTACGTCAACCCTAATCCTACCTAACTTAACCCAAATACACACTATTCCTACAATAAAACTATAAATATATATTTTTTTGTTTTTTTTTTAATTTATTTTTTCTGTGCCTAGCTCTAACCCTAAACCTTACCCTAAACCTTACCCTACCCCACGTCAACCCGAATCCTACCTAACTTAACACAAATACACACTATTCCTATAATAATTAAATAAATATATACATTTTTTTTTTTTTTACAAAACCCTAATCTTTTAACCTAAATTCAATACTAAATCTTACCCTAACTGACGTACACACTAAACCTACCTAGCCCTGTCTAAACTACCTAAAAATCCTAAATATTTTAATAAATTATTTTTTTATTAAAAAAAATAATAATAATAATTCCCTAAACCTAAATCTGACCTAAAATCAACACTAAACTTACCCTAACCCACGTAACCTCTAAACCTACCTAGCCCCACTAAGATCACCTAACTAAACTATTAAAGTACCTAAAAATTAAAAAAAAAAAATATTTAAAAAAAAAAAAGGGGATTTCAATGGGGGGGGCAAAAAATACCACAGATCAGCAGAAGCTGATCTGCCGCAGTGGATCACTAAAATCAGTGATCACTGGGGTACAATCAATTGATCACTGTGTTAACAGTGATCAAATGTAAAAAAAGCTTTTTTTTTATTTTTTTTAACAATGTTGCCACTCTGCAACGGTGACTGGAAGACTTGATACACAGTAACGCTCTCTCTATCTCTCTTCTCCTCAGATTTGTGTCTGAGGAGGAGAGAGACAGAGATATATGACAGAAGCAGTGTTTTGAAAACACTGATTCTGTCATATGTGGGGAAATACATGTGATTCGCTATTTTAGCGAATCGCATGTATCAACAATGCGGGCATTGGCTGAAACTAGATGCTCCGATACCGGAGCACCTAGTAACACCATGCCCAGCGTCTTTCCCATCGCGCACAGCGGCGGCGATGGGAAAGTTAACACTTGACGTACCAGGACTGTCACTGGTCCTTAAGTGCAGGACCAGCGTGACGGTCCTGGTACGTCAACGGACGTGAAGGGGTTAAGGGAAAACGACCTCAGATTTTCCCAGTCCTTAAGGGGTTAAGTGAATTCTCTTATTACAATATTTATTTAAAATTACACAGCAGATTAACTGACACAGTGATATATGTAAATCATTTTATTTCCCAACAATCCATTTGTATTAATTTATTTTGCGAGGAAAATGATCAATAGCACATCCTAATGTCCTGTAATTTTTCTGATAATTCTCATTTTTTGAGTTATCATGTTTAGTTCAGGGAGATGTTTCCTCGCAGTCTCAAGAGACAGATAATCTAATATAGTTTCAATAGTTGTATTGCATACTTCTCTAGCAGTCAAAGAGCTAAGCTTTTTTCGAAAGCAAATCCAGTATCTGCAACCACAGCATCCCAAGATAAAGAATTTCATAACTTTACTGCCCTTACTGTAAAGCTCCCTTGCCTTAGCCAGAAGCCCCTTTCCTGTAGCTTCATTACCTGTTCTATGCTCATCTCTTTGAGTAAAATAGAGAGTTCTTTATATTGACCTTGAATATATTTGTAACTGGTAATTACATTTCCCCTTAGATTTCTCTTCTCTAATGTAAACAAACTCAATTTGGCTAATCTTGCTTAATAATTCTGATGGATCCTCCAATCTATTTATCAGTTTAATTGCATGCCTTGGCACTTTTTTCCAGGTCAACATAATTTTTTTTTAAATACTGACACCCAAAACTGTACTCTGTATTCTAGATGAGGCCTTATCAAGGATTTACAGAGGTAGAATAAGATTCCTGTCCCATGCATCTATACTCCCTTTTAATGCAGATATTTTTGAAATATTTGCAAGTAGCATAGGTCCTTAAGAGGTTCTTTTTCCTCTACTGAATTTGCTTCTTTGCACCTTCTGTGTGCCTCATTCAAAAAGTTAAAGGGATAGTAATACTTAAGTATTACTAATCCCTATAGTAAAGCCCTACTAAAAAAACGTATTGCCCCCAGTGTCATCTCTCAAACCTTTATGGTTTGAGAGACGAACGCTTCTAAAGTCGCCCTCTCCCTCCCCCATAGTCAGCATTCTAGCTGACTGCAGGGAAGCAAGTCGTATGACTTTCAGGCAGCTCTCCAGCACAACCTGATAGCGTTACTAAAAAAGAAAACTTTCACTGAAATGGTCTTCTACGTGTGCTTGGTTTACAAGCACACGTAGAAGACAGTTTTAGTGAAAGTTTTTTTTTTAAGTAACTGCTTAAGAGCCACCTGATGATCCATAACCAGATTTCCCTTCAGTCAGCTACAACGCTGACTTCGGGGAAGAGGGCAATTTTAGAAGCGTTCATCTCTCAAACCATAAAGGGAGAGTCAATGCGTTTTTTTTTTTTTAGTAGGGCTTTACTATAGGGATTAGTAATACTTAAGTATTACTATCCCTTTAAATACAAGCAGGAAACACAAATATATATTTGATGTATGATGCAAAATAGAATGCCAAGCAATACACCTTTTGGCCCTGGCTTAAATGGTTTCAGAAAGCAGATATATTTTCTTTGCATTTAAAATGTCCTGATTATTCCACCACATGCTACATAATTTAACCCCTTAATGACCCTTGACGTACCAGGACCGTCAAGGGTAAATTTGCTTTAAGGACCAGTGACGGTCCTGGTACGTCAAGTGTTAAATGGTAGCAGCGCGCCGCCGTGCACGCTGCTACCATTCAATCCAGGCTGAGACTGAGCGGTCCAGTACCGGACCGTTCAGTCTCAGCCTCCGTCGGTTGTGCCAGGTCATGTGATCGCTGCGTCAGCGATCACATATACCGGCATTCTAAAACAATGAATAAGGCAGTGCTACTTACTGCCTCTAGTGTCTCCTCTCTGCCAATGCGTCCCTTACATCAAAGTAAGGGACAGAGAAGCAGGGAGGAGACACCGAGTGGAAATAAAAAATACAGCAGCTGGGGTGGTTAACCCCTTCACTGCTGGTGAAGGAGGATGGCTAGATGCAGGTCAATTTCTGACCTGCTAAATACACTTTTTTTTTTTAAATAAAAACAACACACTTTTTTTTTACAAATAAAATATTTTATTTAAAAAAAAAAATCTCAAGAAACAAAATTGGAAGTGTGATTGTTGTGGAGTCATGTAATACACTTACACACACTGCCAAATGTAATGAACAAAAAAGTGGGAAAATAGGATGGGAAAAAGGGACATGGGAATTTTCACCCAGGGGGGATAGTGGCCACTTTAAACTGCGCATTTTGTAGGTATGACTGACCGGTCATACCTTTCATACAGTCTCCATAAAAATGTAACCCTTTGCGCCCAATTGATCCCAAGAGAAAAAACAAAAATGGTGGGTTTTTTACATTTTTTTACCTTTTTCTTTAATTTTAATAAAGTAAATGGTGGGTTGTCCATATAAGTGTGGTATCAACGGAAAGCCCTATTTGTTTGTAAAAAAACAGTATATCATTTATAGGGGTGGAATAAAAGCCTAAGAGGGAAAACACTGTTGAACAAACACATAGTCAAAAAGGTCAGAATTGCTCCGGTCCTTAAGTCAAATCCACCTCTGATTTTCCCAGTCCTTAAGGGGTTAAGAGAGTAATCATGTTTAGCTTATGAGATGACATAGATCCCAAGCGTCCGTCTTTCCCACCCTGATGCCCCCCCCCAGTACATTGGAGACCTGTCAAACACTTTAAAATCCCCATTTTAATTAATGGGCAGATTTGGTTCTCCCCGTTAACAAAATGTTTGCCTCACAAATCCTCCAATTTTCTTTTCAATATTTAACACTAAAAAAGCTTTCTCCTCCATGGGGAAAATTGCTGAGCTGTCCCCTCTGAAGCAGAACAAGGATCGAGTCTGCTCGCTCAATACATTTCTGGGTGCTGTAATAGCTATACAGTGGTTTGGGATAAAGATAGGAATATGACAGACGTGTATTAGACGAGAGTTCCTACTGTCTGATAGCCCAGCTTCTTTCCTGGCTCCAGCATTACGCACCACCCTCCCTGGATTCCCCCATTTTAACTAAAGAAATCTTCAACCGCTATAACCAATGCAGCCCCAAAGCGCCCGCACACGAAACTTTCGGAGCAAGCGGGCTCGTTCCTAGTTCTGATACAGGGCAGGTGGAGGTGGCTCTTCCAATCATCTGACCAATCAGTGTGACTGTAACACCTGTGGTAGCTTTCACACGGCAATTTCGATTGGTTGGGGTGTGGTTTCTTATGAGCGGGCAGATAAGCGTTGGATTCTCTGTAGAGAAAATCAAGTTTAACGGAAGAGCTGTATAATAATATTTATACTTGATGGGATAATACTGGGGCAAAAGCAGTTTTCCCCATAGAGGAGAATAAATATTAACCAAAATATATCAATTTTAATCAGCGTAATCCCCTGAATGCTTAACAGGTCTTGGCAATGTGTCATAGACCTGTGACAACAAAACGGTTAAAACCCAAATTTAACCAAACGGAAAAGCTTTTTAACCCCATTCTGTTTGATGTGGCCTCAAATTATTACAGTTTGCGTTTATACATATGGCCCAAAGGGGGAGATGTATAAAAGGCAATTTTAGGGTTATATAATGAAAAGAAAATTGCAGGATTTTTGAGACGATTTGCTAAAGGGGAGAACCAAAAACGCCCATTAATTTAAACAGCGATTTTAACCTGTTGAATGCTAGACAGGTCTTCAATGCACTGCAAAGGGGGTCACCACCAGGGTGGGAAAGAGAGACTCTTGGGATCTATGGCATTATCTCCTAAACTAAACATGACTTCAAATTATGTTGAATGTGGTGGAAAAATCAGGAAATTATATACAAAGACAAATATATCTGCTTTCTGAAACCCTTTAAGCCAAGGCCAAAGGGTTATTGCTTGGCATTCTGTTTTGCATCATACATCAACTATATGATTATGTACTGCTTGCATTTAACTTTTCGAATGCTTTAGGCACACAGAAGATGTAAAGAAGCTAATTCAGTAGAGCGAAAAGGATGTCTGTTGTAGTATACTGCATAAAAAGGGGGTATAGATGCATGGGACAGGAATCTAATTCTACCTCTATGTAACTCCTTGTTAAGGCCTCATTTAGAAAACCGAGTACAGTTTTGGGTGCCAGTATGTAAAAAAGACAATGCTGAACTGGAAAAAGTGTAGAGGCGTGCAATAAAATTGATAAAGGGATTGGAATATCTGAATTATGAAGCAAGACAAACTGTGTTTGTTTACATTAGGCAGAGAAGAGACATCTAAGGGTTGATATGATTAGTACGTAGAAATATAGTCAAGGTTAATATAAAAAACTAACCAGTTCCTCAAAGAGGTGAGCATAGAACAGGTCATCAATTAAAACAAGAGAAAAGACGCTTCTGACTAAGGCAGGGATTTTTTACAACAAGGGCAGTAAAGTTATGAAATTCTTTGTGTTGGGATGCTGTGGTTGCAGAAACTGGATTTGCTTTCAAAAACGTAATGGGTACCTATCTAGCACAGAACAATATTAAAAATTATGACAGCTTCAAAGCGGATAGGATGCTGATCAAGATAAATATTCGACTGCCATTTTGAGTCAGGAAGGATTTTATTTTTTACCCACTTGGGGCTTAATTGAAATTAATTCAATTATTTTTTTCATTCTTCTGGATCAACATGGGTGATATATAATTTGCTAAACTTACAGCACTGTCAGCTGTGTTACTATCTAAACATTTGTACTATAAGGAAATTATTTAGAATGTAGTGGGAAATAGGAAGACATAAGTGCATAAAATATTCATACACACACTAGTGGTTGGATGAAGCTGCTAGTAGTTTAAGGGAGAAAATTCAAGAAAGAGCTTAACTCTTTGACTGTTAGACTAGAACAGTATTCAACGCCTTGCAACACAAGTATTGAAACTATTTTAGATTGTCTGTCTCTTGAGACCTTGAGGAAACATCTCCCTGAACTAAACATGAAAACTCAAGAAATAAAAATAATCAGAAAAATGACAGGAGTTTAGGATTTGCTATTTAATCATTTTCCCCACAAAATAAATTAATGCAAATGGATGGGTAGAAATAAAATGATTTGCATATAACACTGTGAGTGTCTGAGGGGTGTGCATCTCATTACACGCAATCTGTTGTGTAATTTCAAATTAATATTGTAGTAAGAGAATTCACTTCACAGTAGCACGGTTTTAAGAAAATCACATTTTCGTTATGGTTAGTTTTGATATACGAAACAAGTTAGCTTCTTAAACCATGGCCCGTGATTTGATTATCTGGTATGTTACTTAGATTAAGTATCGGTATGCTGCTTGCATTTATAGTTGTAATTTTTCTATTAAAATACCTTGCACAATTCTGGGGCATACAATCTGCACATTAGGTGGTGAATGCACATTTCAGTTGATTTAAATGGTGCCTTTAATGCAAGTAAAGGTATCCAATAGATAACATCCCTTAAACTTTTACTGTGCAAACAGAATCAGCTAGTTACGATTTGTAAATTTCTTCGTTATTTTAAAAGGAGTCTGCAAAATAAATAAATTCAATAAAAATATGTCTTGTGATTTTAACTAACTCATTTTCCATTTGGCTTATTCGCCCAGGAATGTCTACCCTGTTGCAGATCTTCGAATATTCTGCAAAAAAGGCATACTTTACCTTGAAGACCTTTATGCAATTTCCCTAATGAAAATATTTAAATGAA
This sequence comes from Rhinophrynus dorsalis, assembly GCA_037306005.1. Classification (NCBI taxonomy): domain Eukaryota; kingdom Metazoa; phylum Chordata; class Amphibia; order Anura; family Rhinophrynidae; genus Rhinophrynus; species Rhinophrynus dorsalis. Next base: position 123,028 of record JBBDGT010000367.1, read on the forward strand.
TGTGCACCAGTGCATCTCTCTGAAGTACCCACCAGTAACACAACCTTCACCTGAATAGTCTTTATTAACAACAACACTCTGTCTCATGTTACTCAGCCAATACCTTCTCCATAGTACTATTTTTACATCCAGACCCAAAGGCTGCAATTAATTAAGAGTTCTTCTATGAGGAAGAGTGTCAGATTCCTTACTGAAATCCAGATAAGCTATATCTACTGTTCACCACTGGTCTATTATTTTAGTTACCCAGTGGAAAAAAAATATATATTTATATATATGAGGTTAGTTTGACAAGATTTTCCTGATGCAAATTCATGCTGTTCGGGATCTTTCAAGCCATTTAAATTCAGATATTTAACAATGCTTTCCTTAAACACGATTTCCATTAATTTTCCCACTTCTGAAGAAAATACTTGCTGGTCTGTAGTTTCCAGACTTTTCCCTGTTAACCTTTTGTCATGTGGTACTACACTTGCTGCATTCCCATCTTCAGGAACTACTCCTTTCAGTAGTGACTTATTGAATATTTTCTGTTCAACGTTTTGTCAGAACACTCCTAAGTTCTTTTAATAACTTTGGGTTTATCCCATCTGGTCCCATTGATTTATCTGTTTTTTACTTAAAGATTTAAAGTAACATTCCTTCCTCTGAATATGCATGCTTCCCATGTCTCACTGTTTCTTTTTTTCTAACAGAGGTCTCATCCCTTCACATTTTGCTGTAAAAACTGAACATAAATATCATTTGAGGAAATCAGCTAAACCTTTATCCTCATTTACATAACTTCCTTCTTTAATCTTCCGTCTAACTATTCATTGTTTCATTTTCCTCCTTTCACCTAAATATCTAAAAAATGTTTTGTCCCTCCATTTTTATTGACAGGGCAATTTTCTCCTCTGTGTGCTTTGGCACATCTAATAGTGTATTTAGCCTCCTTCAGCCTAGACTAGTATAGATCCCTGTCTTCCTACAGTGTCTGCTTATATTTCCTAAATGCTACTTTTTTCTTCTTTACTATATTTGCCATGTCTGCAGAGTACCACATTTGTTTCCTTTTTCTTCTACCCTTACTGACAAGTCTAATGAAGTGCTCTGTTGCCTTTAATAAAACACATTTGAGATAATCCCATTTCTCCTGACCTTCAACTAAAGATATTCATTCGCTTAAAGACTGACATAAATATGTTTCCATTTTTAGAAAAATAAGCCTTTCTAAAATCTAGAACTTTTGTTTAATTGTGTCCTTAAACCACAGTGATTGATGATCATTGAGGCCCAAACACTCAACTACAGCTACATCTGATACCAAGTCTCCATCCTTCTATATAATTATATTATTTATCTATATATATAAAAGAGAAAGGCTCATTGCATAATTTATGTCTCCTCAGGAGACACACACACCCAGGGGTGGCAATAAGGAGGGGTTACTGTTCCCATTGGGTGATTCAATGGGGGTTTGATTTTCACATCAATTGCAGTGGCCGAAGGGAGTTGGCCCACCCCCACTATGCAGCCCGCCCACCACTATCAAAGTCAGAAAAAAACAATATGGCCGCCACTTGCTCCTACACCACAGACAAACACACACATGCCCCACTCACACAGCACCAAACTCACACACATGCCCCACTCACACAGCACCACACAAACACACATGCCCCACTCACACAGCACCACACACACATGTCCCACTCACACAGCACCAAACACACATGCCCCCACTCACACACACAGCACCACATACACACACAAAGCCAGAAATAAATATGGCTGACACACACACACACAGTCACTCACCCTGACTCCCAGTGGCCTCAGCAGGACCTGTAGTGCAGCACCAGGGGAACAAAATGGCACTCAAAGGGTTAAGGTAGGTCCTCATTGCTCAATTATTTCTTCACTGTCATCATTTGCCATACAACACAGAGGACAGGCAGCCATCAGATTCACACTTAACCCACTGACTGCCACAGGGTTGTGTATCAAGTTTTACCCCTCAGGGAGTGTGTTCAAACCCCTCACACTGTAAACTTGCATTTCCCTCCCACTTCTCCTCCTTCCCCAGCCTATTACTAACACTTTTCCATATTTATGTTAAGCCCCGCCCCCACTCGCGATTAAGCCCCGCCCCCTTTAACCCAAATTGCCCCATTGCTCTCTCCACATCAGCAGCACATGAGGGACTCCACAAGTTAAAGTTCCCAGGTGTTACACACTCATGCCCCACTCACACACACAGCACCACCACACACACAAAAGCCAGAAAGAAATATGGCTGACAGAGGGACAACAGGGTGGGAAAGAGGGACAGAGGGATTTGGCCCTCAAAGAGGGACTGTCCCTCCTAAAGAGAGACACTTGGGATGTATGGTATGTGTCTGCCTGTGTGTTGCATATGTCTGTGTTTATCAGTGTGTCTGCATTTCACACAACGTGCGCCCAATGGTCATAACATGACGGGCAACGCCGTCACACGTTGCTAGTATATATATATATATATATATATATATATATATATATATATATTCGCTAGAATGTTTGTCAGAAGCCGTAATGCGTAGTAGAGACTTCCCAAATGCCAGAATTTCTCTACAGTGCATGACTGCATCGGCAGCAGGACCGGCCTCTTACACTTTTGAGTGCCAGAGGGGTACGCAATGCATTGCACTGGCACTCAAAGGGTTAACATCACCCGGACCTTGGCCTGTGTACACAGGATTTTACACTAGTTTCTTCCTATTTGGTTCTTTTACTAATTGACTAAGATAATCCCTGCAGTGATTTTAAGATCTCTATATTCCTGGCTGAACCTGCTGCTTGGTTTTTTAGTCCACATCAGGTGGAGGAATTCCCCCATAATGATAACCTCACCTTTCACTGTCATCTTAGTTATTTCCTTGACCAGCGATTGAGCTAACTCCTCTGCTTTTCCAGGGGGTCTATAGATTATTATTCTTTATTTATATAGCTCCAACTTATTCTGCATTGCAGGATCGCACTTATACCAGCAACTACCTTAACTGTGTTCTCCTCCATACCCCAAAAAAGATTAACCTTTAAGCTATCTTTCACATAAATGGCAACCCCTCCTCTTTTTCTGTCTCTTTTAAATAGAGTACCCTCTTATTACAACATCCCAGTGATTTTTTTTCATGGTCTTGATAATCCCCAGTAAGTTGGCATCCTCACTTGTTATTATTTCAGTGAGTTCAGGGATTTTATTCCGTAAACTGCATGACCTGAAACCTACTGATTTTTGACCAATGTGTCACAGACATACTTTTTCCAAGTACATCTGTTCAGTGCTATGTGTGTGTGGGGGGGTGTATTTAACCTGTATCATTCTATTGCCCCGCTCTACTATTTTAAATACCTGTTAACACGTTTGAACAACTCACTGAGAAACTCTGTTCCCTTTTTTTTAAAGATGTAGACCATCTTTGCTTGTACAGTTCCTTGTTATACCAAATAAGGCTGGTGTGACAAACAAAACCAAACCCATGTTCTTGGCCCCATTTCCTTAGCCACAAATTTAAGTCTCTAATTTGCCTCCTATCACCAACTTATATACAGGTAGAACCACAGAACAGGATACAGTGGTTGCAACTTTCTGCAGATATTTAGTTTCTTTACCACACTTACCTCATTGCAGCCAAATCATTTTTCCCTAAATGGACTGTGACATCCAACTCTCCATACTGTCTTACTTCCTTTGATTTTTGACTGTTAATTAGTTGTGAAAAGTAAAGTTTTTTAGCGAGGGACAGAGAAGAGTTAAAGCATGTAAGGAGGAACCTGTAGTGGAGAAAATCTGCCAGAGAACTAGACTTTCCAGAGTCGTTCAGCTGAACGGGTACAGGAACAGAGGAAGCTGGTGTCTTTATTAAGCCATGGCTGCTGGTTTGTTCTACGGGTGGATCATTGAGAGAGAAGCACATGCAGGTTCCAAGAGGAGGATAGTACTGAGATGTATTCTTTGACAGGATTAATGGGAATAGATGAAAGTCCAGTAGCCAGGGAGGACTGTGAAATTAAGTGATTTGAGGTTACGGGTATAGCATGGAGAGGAAGCAGGTATTTCAGAAGATGTAGAAGCAGTGCTGAATGTTAGAACATGGTGATCGGATAGTGGAAGAGGAGAGATGTTAAAATCTGAGAGTGCACAGCCTTTAGTAAACACAAGGTCTGGGAAATTACCATTTTTATGAGTACTAGCATTTGTCTACTGGTTTAGTCCAGATGCAGATGTTAGAGAGAGAAAACGGGATGCCTGGGAGACAGAGGGTGATGGAGAGTGTTATTGTAATGCTATCAGAGTTGTAGTTCAAGAGTAATTGAATGATAAAGTATCCCCCTCCCCCCTTTTACATAGTGTACGCCACCTCCCCTCAGATGTGGAATATGGTCACTTGACCAGACAGATCACAGCAAGGGACAATCTTCCTGTGAGCATAAGGAAAACTATGCCCCCCTTGACAGTTTTTTTCAGATTTTTCCTTATGCTCTCTTAAAGTATCCAGGGCAGTGGAACTTAGTTATTTTGCACCTGTATGGCTCTAGTAGACAGCTTGTAGATCTGAGCCTTCAATTTATCAATGTCCTAATGCAAAACAGAAAATTTCTGACAAATTGGACAACATTTGAACCTCTGTGTCAGTGAGAAACACAAAACATCAATTCAACTGTAACATGCTTGGCATTTTCACAGCACTAATCTAATCAGGACAAAAAAGCAACTCAGTTCCTTCAGTTTTTGTAGTTTTCATATTTTAATCACCACAGACCACCTCTAGATTATCTCCAGGATATATCCTGCTGCACTTGGGAAATGCTGCTGCCCAGCTATTAATTTGCCCACTTAATAACCAACCCATTTATAAACACATAAAGCAAATCCCATTAATTAGCAAAACAATATCTAACCAGATCTAACAGGTATAAACTCTTTAAATTATAACATCAGTCCCAAACACCTTAATGACTTCATTCAGATTCCTTACCAGTGATCTAATCAGGCCCCAATCCTCCCTACAGGTAGAACTTATAAGCAGATTCAAGCAAATTCTTACCTTTGAAAGAGATCAGCAAACTGGAACAAAAAATATCCCCATAGTATCTCCACCTCCACTTGCCTTGCGTTCAAGTTTACATATGTGAACATGTCAAAAACTATGTATCGTGTTAGCCAAAATCAAGCAGTTTATGAAATAGCCTTTTTTTTTTTTTTCCTTCCTATGTGGTGAAATTTGAGTGTGACTCAACATTTTAGTATATGCTAACATGGCTTTCTGCATCACAATTATGCACATTTAATTCAGACCCTTTTTTAATCAGTGGGAATTTGTAACTGTGGCCTACAGGACAGTTAATTTGCTTCATAATCATTGTATAACTCTAGACCTCACTAGAATGCTTCAAATCACATCCATAAACGTTTGGTATTGGTTTGTAATGTATTGCAACAAAACACATTTTTATTTCATATGTGCCACTATCGGCGATCGTTTGAAGAGCAAAGCGCAATTTCCACTGGGATAAGGAGCTGAGAGTTGGGCTGTAATTCAAGTTTTTTCATGACACTCTGATTCTTATGATTCAAGCTAAAAGGAGGAGAAAAACTTTTAAAAATGCAGTTACTACTGTAGAAGTACTAAAATGATCAACCATTTTACTTCTGTAACATGTAAAACTTTGTTGTAACACAAGTGTTCAAAGTCAGCACTTTGCCCCTAGAGAACTATAGGAATCATGAAATGGACCTGTTTAGTTCCTTTTAATGATAACGAAAAACTACCTATTTGTTGAGTTAGCCTATTGGTTATAATATTCATAGTTTTTGAGAAATTACCTTTTGTTGGTTGCATAGTCTGGCACTGCATGCTAATTTGTAGCTACATGCAGTTCTGTAACTAGAGATGGCCCCCACAGCAAAAGTTTAAATTAAGCTTCCTCCCAGTTCAATGCTGATGAACCATGCAATTTAGAGGTGACTGCATCATCACCTACACATCCGGCATCATTATACAGTTCAAATACAGAAAAGATCTATACTGACAGAATTAGACCCATACAGACAGATGATCAGATACAGAGAGTAGGCAGTTTATTAGATACACTTTGTCTCCCTCATTGGTGGACTAAATGTCTATGCTAGCTTACTATAGGCACATGTAATACTAGGATATACAAAAGAAATGCGCACAGGGAAAGTTTGACTTCATCACTAACAGCAGTGGAATGTGCATCGGTAGGGCATGGCTCACAAAATTCATATCTATGCTCAACCAGTGGCAGCTACCTTTGTATCCATGGAATGTACTAATTATATAAAAACCCATAAATGCCTTATACACACCTATGTTAATATTAGGTGCAGGAAGAAGTCCTAAGTTACTGATATGCAGTTTACATGTACTGCTCTCCATTTATTAGTTGTTTTTTTTTTGTTTTTTTTTAAGTTTGTTTTGGGGACTTTAATTGACAGCTTGCCATTCTGTTTCTGAAAATAAACCACTTTTTTAATACTAAATCATTTTTGTTTGCTTTTTTTCACTTATACCAAATGGCTACTCACATATTTTGTGTGATCACTGCCCATTGAGGCATACTCACCTGCTTTAATAGTCAGTGAACTTAAAATGTAAGCTAATTGGTGCTTCTTCTGTCCAAATGAATAGCATCCTTCCTGTATAATAATTTGCTAAGATGTTTGTCAGAAGCCGTCATGCGCAGTATAGACTGCGCGAACACACAGAATGCTGGGAGTTCTGTGCTGGGAGCATTCTGTGCTTTCGAGCAATCTCTACTACGCAGGATGCAGAGCAGGAAAGGCCTCTTAACACTTAGAATGCCAGAGGGGTACGCAACTCATTGCAAAGCAATGACACTCAAAGGGTTAACATCACCCAGACCTTTGCTCACGTACACGGGCTTTTACACTAGTAATTTATAAATAAACATAACTCATCCTTGTATGGATCCTTCTCCAGCTTTTTGTTTCTGATCCTTTTTCAGCTTTTTATTTGCCTCACCCAATGCAAAAGCAGAAGCTGTCTGTAATAGGCAATCACTAATAGTGGTTATTCTGTATGGTTAATCTGAGTATGCAGTGGTAAGTGCATTATGTTGTTTAAAACCCTGTTTTTCTTATATCAGTGTGTTTATAAAGGTAATTTGCTAAATGTGTTAGATTCTTTCTTAGCAAGGACAGAGTCACTCGACTGTTAGTGTGCTATCTTATTTTTACAAATATTCAAGGTCATGTAGTGTCTAGCAGGCATTGTCATATTTTGTGTTTACAGAACATCTCCTACCTTATTAATAATATGCTAGTACAAAACTATTTATGCTTCTTCATTCTAAAAAGGGATTTACACCTGATTACACCTAACTACACCTAACAATACTGGAAAAGCATCCAGCTCAAGTTTCAGCGCAATGAAAGAAAATTATTCTGTGCTACTTATACTGGATTTATTATTGATATATAGGTACTAATCATATACATTTTATATTTCTGTATAATATATGGTATGTACATTTTACATATATCATCTGATTTTATATATATATATATATATATATATATATATATATATATATATATATATATACTAGCAATGTGGGACGGCGTTGCCCGTCAGGATATATAGGGAATTAATGCTCACACATAGGGACCTATTAATTGACTAGAGACCAGTGCCTGTCAATATTTTTCTGAATAAAATCACGCACACACACACACACACACACACACACACACACAGATGCAAGACAAACACACACAGAGACACACACGCAAATGCACATGCATTCACTGAGATGCATAAAGATCGACACAGTCATACATACATACATACATACATACATGCAATGCACAACATGCAGACACATAGAGTGTGATACAGACATGCAACACACACAGTGAGGGACACACAGGCACACACAGAGACACACATGCACACACAGAAGTGAGTCATAATGGGGTGACTTATGTGTCACTGTAATGAGTTTGTGTTTGTACCTATGCCTCCACTGTGGCATTCATTCATATAGTTGAAATGCATGTGGTAATTGCAAATACTATGGTAGAAGGTGGATCGTGCTGGCTCCCGGGGTGTGAGTGAGACTATGGTGGAAGGTGGATTGTGCTGGCTCCCGGGGTGTGAGCGAGTGGCATTCATTCATGTAGTTGAAATGCATGTGGGAATTGCAAATACTATGGTAGAAGGTGGATCGTGCTGGCTCCCGGGGTGTGAGTGAGACTATGGTGGAAGGTGGATCATGCTGGCTCCCGGGGTGTACGAGAGTGAGTGATTGCGTGAGTGAGTGATTGAGTAAGAGTGAGAGAGTGTGAGTGTGTGAGTGTGTGTGAGTGTGTGGGAGTGTGTGCGATTGAGTGTGTGTGTGTGTGTACTTTTTTTGTCTGATGTGTTTGTGTCTGTGGTGTAGGAGCGAGTGGCAGCCATTTTGTTTTTTCAGTTACTTAGATAGTGGTGGGCAGGCTGAATAGTGGGGGCAGGCCAACTCCCTGCATGATTTAAATCCCTCCCCCATTGAATCAACCAATGGGAGCAGTAACTCCTCCTTACTTAACCTTTGAGTGCCAGAGGGGTATACAATGCATTGCTTTGCAATGTGTTGTGTTCCCCAGGGGCGCCGCTAGGGGTGGGCTAAGGGGGCTGAAGCCCCGAGTGTGTCAGTGGGCAGCCCCGAATGTCAGACAATCAGCAGACTCACTCCTCCTGCTGTTTGTCCTGAGGCTGGCTGGCTGGCTGCTGCCCAGCAACTTGTGGGCATATATAGCTTGGAACAGCAGGCTGCTGCCTTACTCTGTTCTCAGCTTCAGCCCACAGCCATCTGCTCCACACTGGCTCTTCTAGAACTTCCTGGTGCTTTTCTATGAGGTCAACATGCACCTGAAGTACCAGAGGAGGCAGTGTGGAGCCCATGGCTCTACACTGAAACAGAAAGCAGAATGGGGTAAAGCAGAAGAGAAGGTATGAGGGACAGTATAGATGGGGGAAATATATGGCTACCAGTGGCAGGTAAACAAGGCTGGTGGGTGTCACATTGTATATGTGGAGAATTTGTGGGCTGGCTACCAGAGGGCAGGGGAACAAGGCTGGTGGGGTCACACAGTTTATGTAGGGAATCAGTCGCTACCAGTGGGTATTGGAATAAGGATGGTGGTGGTCATATAGTGTATGTGTAGAATCTGTGACTTTCAGTGGGCAGGATAATAAGGCTGGTGGGATCCACAGTGTATGTGGGGAATCAGTGGCTACCAGTGGACAGGGTAATAAGGCTGGGGGAGGTCACATAGTGTATGTGAGGAATCTGTGGATACCAGTGGGGGGGGGGCACATGCAGTGTATGTGGGGAATCTGTGGCTTCCAGTGGGCAGGAGAACAAGGCTGGTGGTGATGCACAGTGTATGAGGGGAATCTGTGGCTTCCAGTGTGAAGGAGAACAAGGCTGGTGGGGATGCACAGTGTATGAGGGGAATCTGTGGCGACCAGTAGGCAGTTGTAGAAGGCTGGTGGGGTAACACAGTGTATTTGGGGAATCTGGGCAGAGAAACATGGCTGTGGCTACCAGTGGCCAGTGGAACAAGGCTGTGGTATCATAAAGTTTATGTGCGTTGTTCTGTGGCTACCAGCGGCCAATGGAAAAATACCGGCAATCAGACAGTGTATGATTGGCTACAGGTAACCAGTGGAACAATGATGGGGTATCACGCAGTGTATGTATGGTTCTATGGATACCAGTTGCCAGTAGAAGAAGACTGAGATATCAGTTCATGTGTGGGCCTGGTACTACCGGTGGCCAACTACTGGAGTATCAGACAGTGGATATGTGGCTAATAGGGGCTAGAAGCGCAAGGTTATCAGGCAGTGTATGAGGGGCTCTATGGCTACCAGTGGGCAATGGAACAATGCTGGGTATAAGCATACCTCCCAAGTGTCCCTCTTCAAACCCCAAATCCCTCTGTCCCTCTTTCACACCCTGGTGTCCCTCTTTTTAGGACATCAGACTGTGTGGTGGGTATATAAGTGTATCACATTGCTCCACAGCAATAAAACTCATACTAATGTTTGTTTAAACATCGTTATATTTGTTTATAAATTATCTGAGTAAATAAAATACTTTGGTGTTGCTCTTGATAATTTATTCAGTTACATCAATGGCTCATATGTATTAAAGCAACCTGGTTTTATTCTGGAGTAAACCAACTGCACAATAGGGGACAAATAAAAGTTCTTAAAAAGTTCTTGAATAGCGTTTTTAACCTCTTGAATGCTAGAGAGGTCTCCAATGCATTGCTTTGCAGTGTATTGAAGACCGCTCTAGCATTCAAGGAGTTAAAACCCCTATTTAATGTGACAGGAATTTTGATTTGTTCCCTGTGGTACAGTTGGTTTACACCACAATAACTTCAGTTAGAACAAAAAACAATGGCAAGAGTTGAACATAAAATGGCTTACTTCTTAACTGTTTGCATTGCAGTATATATAGATTAGTAAAATAAACATATATGTTGTGTAAGGATAACCCACTCCACACTATAGCGTTATCATCACTACCACTGGTGGCAGGCACTCTGTTGAATTTTGCTGTGGGCTCTAGCCCCAGATCGTTTTGGAACCTAGAAACCCCCTGGTGTACCCCACTGGCACTCAAAGGGTTAAGTTGAGGTAACATAGCAATATAACACACTGTGGCTCTTCAGTTGAGGCAGCATAACAAAAGTGGTGTTTGAGGCTTGCCCTCTGTAACATATAGCAAAGCATCTCTCTCCCTTTAAGGAGAAAGGGCGGGAATCAGGAAGCAGGAAGTGGAGGAGTGACAGTTGCGACAGTTAGTGAGGTGACTGAAGAGATGAAGTGTTAAATAAAAGAGTTGTTATTAAGTTTATCCCTGAGTTTGTATTTTATGGGAACATTACACCCTTGTACTGAAACAGAGTGCATAGAGGGTTACAGTTATCTGTGGGAGGTGACACAGTGTGTTTGTGGGGTCATGATCCTGAGTGAGTGTGTGTGTGGACCAGGAGAAGTTTCTGATATCCCCTACCTCAGGAACGAGTGGCAGTTATATTTTTTTTGTCAGTTGGATAGTGGTGGGTGGGCTGGAGGGGGCGGGCCAACTCCCTGCATGATAAACATGCCCCTATTTAATCACCCAATAGGAGCAGTAAAGTCACCATTCAATCACCCAATAGGAGTTGTGTCTCCTAATGAGACATAAATTATGTAATGAGGCATTCTGTTCAATATGTGTTTGTTTTCTGAGGAGACATAAATTATGTTCTGTGTGTGAGGTACCATAAATTATGCAATGAGGCTTATTCTTTTATATATATATAGATATATATATTTATTTTATGTTTTTTAGTATGTTTCAAACTGTCACACATTTCTTTGTATGGTACTCACTGTATTCTATAATCTACATTCATAATATCTGGGGTAAGGGGATATTGTGCCAAGAATAGTGAATAACTGCCCCCTGAGTCTTTGTATGGGAAGAAAGGTACAAGCTCATTCCAGTTGATTGTTTCCTGGGACCTCATAGCAGCAGCACAATTGTCTGGTAGAGAAGACAGTCTAATAAAAAGCAGTTGAAGCTTAGTTTAGGGTGTCTTGTGGGCAGAACACGTGTTTTCTGCATTAAGGAAGCCTGTGGTCACTCTGGGGGACAGGAAGTAGTTAAGGAGTTTGCCTTTAAATACAGCAACCGCTTGTGTCACTGACTTGGAAGACACAGGCAGCCGTGATCCAAGTTCACTCCTGATCTGGCTGTTATGCTGTTATCTCGGTGTAAGGGACAGTGAAGTTGAGGGTGTGAGAAGGGAGCAAAGGAGAATTACCCCAAATAGCCCAACATTCTGTGTGACTGAGTGAGAAGACAAAGGCAGATGTGATCAAAGTTTCATCCTGACTTTCTGTTTATCTGTGTGTTAGTAAAGTCTGGGGAAAGAATCAATTGAACAACGAATGTGTTGTTTTGTTTTTTTGTTTACAGAGATAGGGGAAACAGTTTATTTTTAAAATTTTAATTTTTTTTTTTACTAAAACTAATGAAAAAAAATTTGTAAGTAATGTGATAGGGATAGGTACCCTGACGTAAGATATGACTGGGCAGACTGATACATGACAAGATAAAGTATTACAGTCACTTCTATGGTGTACTTTACAGTAAAAACACACACAGTAGTGTAGTGTAGTAGACATAATATCCAGCAAACACAGAAGGGGTAGGGTGGAGGGATTAGGAAAGTGCAGGGATATATTAGTAAAGAGGTAGTCCCTGACTGCAGCCATGGTTGCTGCAGTGTGTGCAATAAATGATGGTGATCCCATCCTTAGTTCCCCCACACCGCCATGCACATTTGCTACATTCATTCTGGATTTCAATAACCCTTATTTCCTTTAATGTCATTGAGTGATGCAGGGACCATGGAGTTAGGAGTGTGCCTTTAGGAGACCAGGCACTTTGATTAAAACTCCTCCAACTTCCGGGTGGCTAGCCACTCCTTCAGCAGGTCAACTGTTTCCTTCTCCAAGATGAAAAATTACCTTATTATTTTATTTTTCTTGACTTTATATTACTCAAATACTTACCTAGGACCCCCATGTAGTAGGGAGAGTCCTGGTTTCATTGATTTCACAAATTGCTCTTGCTAGGCCCATTGGCACAGCACATTATTATGTGGGATGGTGAATGTCCATGCTCAGCTGTTGGCTGAGCAGAAGTGGTTATTTTAACAACATTATGGAAGAAAGACATATGGAAGCACTTCCCATTAGGGTGATACATTATGCTAACTCTCGCATTGATTAATTGAACTGAGACTGCCTTTTTTTTTTTAATTAACTTTAATGAAAGAATTAAAGGAAAGATACATAGCATACAAACAGGGTAGGAAGGAGGGAGTTTGTTTATCATTTGAAAAAGGGAGATCTTCCCACCTAAGTGAGCAATTAATAACATTAGGTAATACAAAAGCAAAATTAATATACAAATATGACTACACTGCATAGACCAAACAAGGGTTAAAAATGACACCCATTAGGTTAGATCTTTAACAACTTTTATTTTTTTTGCCACAATTTTTTTGTGATTTGCCATATGTCAAATTGATGAGTGATAGCACTATATTCCTCTCACATTAGATTTTTTATGCTTGCGTGACAATCAGTTGCCACTATTTGAACATCAGACTTGTCCATTAGGAGTCCTTTGAGACACAGCTAAAATACCTCTTTTCTAGTCACACTGATGAATTCAGTTTTTGTTTCTGGAGAACTTTTGAATCTAAAATTGTATTTGTTTTCATATCCATCATGGACTATGTACAACACTTACTAACAAACTTCATCACTGGAAAAGCATAGCACTCTGTCTTTCAATTCTTTCTTGAGTGAATTATATTCTTCACGCCATTGTTGGTCTGTGGATGGAAAGAGAAACTTTTGTTGGTACCTTTAGTAACTTTTTGGTATTTGCTGGATTACAATAATTTTAAAAATATCATAGACATTGTTGATATAATTCACTTCCAGCACAGACAAAGTAATTTCCCATGGGCACTGTTTTTGAAAGGTTGACTGTTCCACAACTGAATTGAATGACCTTTGATACAGTGGGCAGTTACAGTAAGAAATGTTCCAGTTGACTTTTTTCAATAAATTCAATAGGAGATGAACAATGTGATCCGGCTTGGCATCAGACCTTATATATCAAACTTGACAATACATGATTTAAATACTATATATTTCTTTTCTTTTAAATTATGAATTGGTGTGGGTTCTATAGTTCTTTTTTCAAGTATTTCTGGTACACTGGGTAGGTATTATCCATCTATGTCATTTTTTCCAGTGAGGGTAGATGTCTCCAATATTGATAACTGGATTGGCTCAGGATGTTCTGAATGTAATGACATTCTTGTGATGAGGATGCTACTTGTATTTGTTTCTGTAGAGTGGACATAACAATAAGGCAAAATTGTTGTTCTATTACACTGAAAGTAGATGGTTCTACGATGGTCACAGACTCAGTTTGGACAGACACATCAACAGTGGGAAGCTTTTCTTGGTTTGGAAACCCACAGTTTGGATACCAATAAATGATGGAATAGGTATTGTGGGTGTCCCAGTCATTACTGCAGAGATGGATGGCTGCTCATCATTTGCAGTGCATGGTCTGAAATGTTTCCTTGAGGAGCCAATTTCACTTATGTATAGGAGGATTCTGATTCAGAGAAAACAGTGATGATTGCATCCTTCTTCAGAATCAGACTGGAACATTGGATGTGATAGCATTCAGAAGCGAAATGATTAGAACACATTAAATATAATCCAGTTTTTCCCCTACCAATACCTTTTGAGCAAGTACACTGGTTTATATGAGTTTCTGTTTTGGGCATTTTTATATATAATTTGAAGATTTTCCTAGCTTTATGAAGGAAAGTCAGGATTTTATTAAAGACATAGAGGTGAATATTGTGCTTTTAACTTCCTTTACTACTCCAATAGTAGCAATAATATATGTATATAACAAAAGTAACACCAGAGAAAAAAACAACAGAATAGCATATTCTTGGCTTTGTCCCGTGTCCATTCTCCACCAATTGCAGTGTCACCTGCACTATAAACCACTACAATTCTGTGGAGGCATCCTCTTTCTTTGATGCTAAAATGTGAACTTGTAAAGAATATTCTCCATAGTATAACATAAGCAAATTGTTAACATCTTCATATAGCAACAACTGTGGAATTATCATGTGAAATGAAGAAAATACGTGAAATGGAGGGTACAGAAAGGAGGGATAATATTCACATCCGTGTCTTTAATAAAATCTTGACTTTCCTTCAAAAATCTTGGAAAATCTTTGAATTTTATTACAAGAACAGAGGCTTCATATAATGCAAGTTTATAGGTGATCAATAACATTATATGATGCATTAGAAATAGGTTTCGATAAAAAGATTTAAAGTGGATTCTCTAGACCAATCAGATGCTTTGAGAACATCCTCAAAGCGGCCTCCAGATAAATATGATCTCGAAAGCCATTGTTCCTCTAGAAGAATGAGCCCCAAAAAGGGTAATATCAATGTTCCTTGACTGCATTATCCAGCAAATCCATGTGGCAAGAGTCATAGAAGTTACTGGTAGATGAGGTTTTTTTTAAATTGGTTAGCATTAGAAGATCTAAGGTTAGAAGTAACTTATTCATATTGTTGTAAACAATGGATTACACAAAGTTTAGGGTTTTGAGGGGAAAAAAAGTATAGACAACGTCCTTTGAAATGGTTTTTGTCCTCCTGGAAATACAAAATCTTATTTCTTTTGGGACAAAAGAACGCAACTTTAAATCTAAAGTGCGAACATCAGAAACTCAATAGAAATAAATCAGACAAAGCAACATAATGAGTTTTGCTGAAATTTGTTTTAAAGTAAGTTTATTGTTGTCAGGCCAAGATTCTATGAAACAAATCGTAACATCTCTAAGGGTATTCTATTTAGTAGTAGAAGGTCTAGTTAACTTAAAGGGATAGTATTGTTTCACAATAAAAGCAGCTCCAATTAATCTTCATAGTATTTGGCCCATGGAAAGTATTATTTCAATACTGTCAGAGTTGTAGTTCAAGAGTAATAGAATGATAAAATATACCCCCCTCCCCTTTTACTGATACAACACTGCTCACCTCAGAGGTGTCCAGATAGGTTGCAGAGAGGGACAGTGTTCAATTAGCATAAGGGAAAAACCTGTCAAGGGGGGCAGGGCTCTCATTGTTCTCACAGTAAGAAGATTGTCCCTTGCTGTGAGCTGTCTGGTCTGTGGACCAGATTCCACATCTGAGGGGAGGTGACTTACACTAGGTAAAAGGGACGGGAAGGGTAAAAGTTTATCATTCAATTATTCTTGAACTACAACTGTGACAGTATGGAAATAACATTCTCTATGTCTCAAATACTATGAAGATTAATTGGAGCTGCTGTTTTTGTGAAACATTACTATACCTTTAATGCTCATGACTGCTTCTGTGCGTTCATGCAGTCTCTACTGCGGATGACTGCATCGGACAAACATACATCTGGCCCTTTATTTTATTGTGTGATTATATTGATATTAATATAAATAAATCTTAACAATAAAATCTACCCCTCACAAATGAATGTATGAGTCATATATATCAAATATCAGTGATTCAAAATAAATAATATCCCTACCCTACAACTAAACAAAATCCTTCTGGTATACATCAGTCTAAATGTATATAAGCTATGTAATACGTGACTAAGACTTAATTGTAATCTATATTATGCTGTTTATTTAGTCACGCTGGTTGAGTGTACTTAATCCAAAAGGATTCCCAATTATTTAATCACTGAACTCTATTGTATGCATCCGAAGGGGGTATGTGTTCGATTGTTATAAAAATCAACCCTTTAGAGTTTCTGGCATGGACTGCATCAGAGTTTCTGGAGACATTGTGTAATGAAAAGCCATTCAAAATATTGCGACTATGCTGACCAAATCTCATATGCACTTGGTGTGTTGTCCTTCCAATATATTGTAGTCCACGTGGGCAAGTAACTAAATATATAACGTATGTTGAACCACAATGTATAAAGCTATTTATAGAAAAGGTTCAGAAGTAGGGCTTGATGTAAAAAATGGTTTTATTGTCCATAAATGGGCATGTAAGACTTTTAAGAGAATTACACCTATAATCTCACCTGAATACCAATCTTGCTTTACATATGGTTAATTGAGATTCATTCACTTGAATTAGGCTTTTTTTAGCTGTAATTTGACATTCTCTACTTTTGAAGGGACTAGGAGCTAGGATGTTTGTAAGTATTTTCGACCTCCCATACACCACTGTAGTTTGTTTTGGAAGTGATTTATTTAAAATTGAGTCCCCTAAGAGGATGGGCCAATGTTTTTGAAGGATGGAAAAAATCTTCCTGTTAGAGGTATTAAATGTAGTTATAAAAAGTGGACAGTTCTTATCTAAGGAATTTATCTCTTCCTGTATATTCTTTTTTACTTCATTTGAAACCAAAGTATAGCTCTTTTTGATATTATGTCTTTTATAATCCTTAGCTGTTTTATGAGATAGTAATCAAATGTGTGGGGGCAGGATTTTTTTAAAAATTGTTCTTTAATATCTTAGATTGTTTGTCAGTATCCCATAAAGAGGAACAATTTTGTCTTATTCAGTGGAGGGGGTGTACAGGAGGAGGTGGGAGAGGAAGGGCAGAAGGAAGTGTGTAAGGAGGAAGAGCTGGGGGGGGGGGGGGTCCATCGGTGAGATCGCAGAATGCCAGACCTCTCCATTTACAGATTGCAAACATTTCTTGTAACTCTAAGAGATATGAGGAATTGGGGTTCGCTCAATGAAGGGTCCTAGATGAGAAAGATGGGCTAGGTTAACCCCTTAACGACCCATGATGTACATGTACGTTATGAGGTTGCTGTCCCTAAAGGACCAAGGATGCACATGTACATCATGGAATTCCGGGCTCCCTGCGCAGGAGTCCGGAATCAGATTCTAAAAAAATAAAAAATGTCCTGTGGTCCTTAAGTGACCGACTTGTGCATGCACGGACAGTCCTTAAGGGGTTAAGGAATTTGGAATAAACCAGGTGAGATTAGGATTGCATGGTCGATGTGTGGGCACCATGCCACCTGGTCCACTTATTGATCTACATCGGCATTATGTCTGTGGAGATAGCATAGCATCTTTCAAATTTTAGATAGATGTCTACTTTCAAAATCCACTATTGTAATGAGGGTACATCTGGTTTTCCCCAGTTTAGTGGGATCAGGGATTTGGATTCGTTAAGGAGGATAGGGAGGCAGGTCCAGTCTATGTGCTTGGGTCTTGGCGGAGTGCTAAGGACCTGGAGGAACAAGCAGATTAATTGGTAAGGAGGTATTTGGAGGTCCAGTTTCTTGTGAATTTGATTTAATATTGAGTACCAGTAGGGAGCGATGAGTGGGCAAATCCATCAAATATGAGCCATATTAGTATTACATCCCCAGCACTTACCCAATGAGAAGGGGGAGAACTGGGAAATGTGTTGTGGAGTAAAGTACCAGCAGGTTAGCAGTTTGAAGTTCATCTTTCTGGTTCTTATATGCCGAGCGCTTTTGTGTTGAGAACATATGATTGAGGCATAGTAAGTGATGTCCCTAATTCCCTTTCCCACACAGCAAGATAGTAGAGTTCGGATTCTGGAAGTGCAGACAGCAGGAGAGAGTGGCAGGAGGAGGGTCTAGTAAGATTTTTTCCAATGTTGAGAGAAGCCTAGGGGCTGGGAAGTTCAGATATAGGGACCTGAATACATTTTTCATAGTGGCCACCAAGGTATTGGGTGGAGGTCAGGTTTATCTTGTAAAAGGGCTATGGGGATAAAACCCGACTGGTGTGTTAATGATCTTAGGCTGTCCAGGGATTTGACCTTCCTGAATTGGTATGTTTTGAGATTTAAGGCCAGCAGGAAACTCAGGGCTCCCTATTATAGATTTTAGAGTTGAAGGATAAGTGGCTAGGTTGAAAGCACTATTTGTGGTCCTCCAAGACCTCAGAGCATGAACCAGAATGGGGGTCCATGCATGGAGGAGGGGTGAAATCAGCTGTAGACCAGCAGAGTTGATGAAAGTTCAAATTATCAAGAGCAGGCTTCAGGGTTCGTGTCCAGTGTTTGGGCTGAAGTTAAGAGTAGTCGAAAAACTTGGCAATGTGTGATGCCCTGTTATATCTGTGTACGTCCATAAAGCTTAAGCCACCATGTTCAAACTTTTTTGAAAGAACCAATAGACTTAGTCTGGGTTGTTGTGAGCCCAAACGAAAACTAGCATAATTGATCCGATGGAGTTAAGGAGCTTCCTAGAAATATGGATATGGAGGACATTAAAGATGTAAAGGAGCTTGGGGTGGACTGGTGTAATTGAATGGAGGAGATGGGATATATTTTTATTTTGTAATGTAGAGGGATTTGCGGAGATTGGAATGCCTAAATATTGCATGTGGGATTCAGCCAATGTGAATTTGAAGTCCCATTGTAATGAAAAGACAGTGTCTGGTTAAGCCTATGTTATGTATCCACACTTTAAAAATAGGTGCATAAAAAAATATTTTGCCAATTTTTTCCCACTGGTTAGAGATCCAAAAATTGGATGGTAGATCCATTATCAGTGGAAATAAATTGGATTAGATCTGCCAGGGGGTATTGTTCATATATTTGACAACTTCTCCTATAATAGTAGGATCTCTAAACTGGCGATAGAGCACCAAGATACCCATAGATCGTCATAGCCCATAAAAAGATTGGCATACCTAGATGTGAAAAAGGTATCATCAATAAATCCCTATTTAGGAAAAAACTAGTTGACTCTATCCAGCCATCATGGGATATATTGGAATAGTGATGTAACATCAAGGATTACCCAAGTGTACTCATTGGACCAGATGAACTGTGACATAATGACAAAAGGTGAAATGAGTCCCTCAGGTAAGATCATAAACCCAACACAAATCTTTGTAGATGAAAGTCGACATCAGCCAACATATTTGAAATGAGGGAATTAATTCCTGTAATAATTGGTCTTCCTGGAGGAGCAAGATTTGTGAACCTTAGGTAGATGATAATAAATTGCTACCCTAGGTTGTTGGACACATAGAAAGTCTCTCTCACTCTTCTCCAGGACACCATCAGTATAGGCTTGTTCCACTAGGAGACTCATTTCACCCATAAATTTTAAATGGGATCTCCTCTTAGTATGGAATAGTAGTTTTAATCTCCCAGTATTCTCTCGGCTTCAAACATATAAATATCAATATATATATATTTTAACAATCGCTCCACCTTTGTCAGCTGGTTTAATTATTAGAGAGTGATTAGATTTAAGTCTTGCAGTTGCTAGTAATTCCCCTTTTGTTCTGTTCATATATTTTAAATTGTTCATAAGCAAAGTTGCAAAGGTTTTGACAAAATTTCCCTAGGATTGACTAGGGAAAAAAGTGGATCTTGGTTTCAGATTATAAGGGACAGGCCCGTTTAAAATATATTTTGTGCAAGTGTCTATATAGGGTATTAACCAACATATGGAGACTAGCACCTGTTCGATTTAGTATTTTATTCGTAAAATACCTCTGTAAAGAGAGTTTATGAACTGAGTCATTAAGATCGATAAAAAGATCAAACAGCTTTGATGTAGGTGAGGGACAAAAGGATAGACCCTTAGAGAGTAAGAATAATGTTATTTATTTGTGGAGTAGTTCTCTCATTCTTTTGGGGATTGCCCCCTCTACCTCTGTATCCCCTGGGTTTGCCCATTTTATCTGTTCTCCACTCTTAGGGGAAGGAACCGATTGGAATCCCCCCACCAGGGAAAATCCACCAGTGAGGGGATCTAAGGACTCATTCCCCAAAAAGAAGAGTAAGAGAGAATCAGATCTAGGGGGGACCTTTATGTAACAAATGTACTGGATATATTCATTGTCACTCCTAACTCTCCCTATTTGTTTATTCAAGGTATTTTGCACTTGACATTCCATCGGAGGTTGCACTGAATTTTGTTTTTGTATTATTTAATTTCACTCTGGGAGACTCAACTTATTTCCTATCTAATTTGCATATCTTTTTTGATTTATAATCTAATTCATCCCTAAACAATTTCTTCTTTTTTTCTCTACTTCCCCATCACAACTTCATTGTTCACAGTCTTTTCACCCAAACAGAACCACCGCTTCCCTGTATCAGCTATTTCAGTTTGTATTTATGATCTGACAGCAGAACCACAACCAGCAGATTTCTAAGACATTTTGTTTCTGTATCTTTCTAAAAATACCAACACTCATTAAAATAAGCAAAAATAGCAGTGAAGAAGGTAGAATTATGCTCTCCATCTGTAGGAGACTACAACTCCCATCATCCGTGTCCAACAATGATGGGATTTGTAGTCTCCAAGAGCAGGTGAGAAATCTATGCATCTCTAGTTGATAATTGACTAAGAGTCTCTGAATCAGTGGTTCTCAATGTTTGTTTTTCTTTTTTTTTCTTGCTCTTGTCACCGTTAACACAGAATATGGTATTTTCAGGGCACCTCTAGCATTTATGGATCTTTCTTAAGGACCAGATGAAGGGGATTAATACATAAATAAATAGCTATTCTTAGCCCTCACAGTGAGAATGACTGACTAAGCATATTGAGTTTACAATATATATTTGTGGAGATTGATAGACACATTTCCATTTTTGCTAAGGTGTTTGATGTCAAGTGCACACCAAATTGCCATGGCACCCTGATTGAGAACAACAATGGAATTTTCCCTTTATCCTACTCTTAGTGTCCTGTGTCAGAAGTTGTCATGTTACAATATTGCCCCCAAAACATATGTTTCCTACAAGTTTTTAGGTGGGCGGTGGGCACAATACACCCATTTTTAAACATTTTTTGTGTGTGTTTGTGGGGGAGGGGGATTAGGTCTTATAATGACTGGAATAAATCAAGTCTATTTTTGCATCATCAACAACTGTAGAACTTGTGATATCTCTATTTTCTGCATTGAGCAGAACCAAACGTGCCTTACCATCTGCTTTTTCTAGAACCATGCACTACTCTGCTGCTCCTTTATATATCAGCAGGACTGAAACCCAATGTCCTGGTGATACATTTAACTATTATGAAGTAAATTTGTCAAATCCACACTCAAATGTGAGGTGGATGGTAGAAAGATCCCCCATACGTTGCTTCCAAATGTAAAACAGGAGATCTCGCGAACTTGCAGAGGGTAAGCATGCATGATTTTTTGCAATGGGCCAACATGTCAATTTAGGGCAGTATATCAGGTCTTCGTGTTCAAGATTGAGATTTTTTTTTGTTTTATTTTTCAAATGATAACTTTCTTAAATCAATCACAGGGAATTACAAATAACAAGAAGTAAAGAGCATGCAAGCTCCAGAGTCCCAGAGGGTCCTCCATGTAAAGTACAGATGAATAAAACATCCACATTGTTAAGTTCAGTACATGTATCTCAATAGTGGCATTAGGGCCCAAGGGACAGTGTCAGTAGTAGGAGAAATATAAGCAGCCCAGGAGGGGGTCCACAGGGCTCCGGGCTTTAGAGTTTGAGTACCTCAGCATACAGAAAGAAAG
Organism: Rhinophrynus dorsalis; assembly: GCA_037306005.1. Classification (NCBI taxonomy): domain Eukaryota; kingdom Metazoa; phylum Chordata; class Amphibia; order Anura; family Rhinophrynidae; genus Rhinophrynus; species Rhinophrynus dorsalis. Next base: position 145,212 of record JBBDGT010000367.1, read on the forward strand.
AAGCAGTGGAAGGGAGAGAAACAAAGAGGGTGGTGGGGAGGAGACAAGGTATATGTGAAGGGGAAAAGGACATAGAAAAGAGGAGGGTAAGAGAGGAAAGTTTGATTATGTTTGTGTTGGATCATTAACCCCTTAAGGACCAGCGGTCCAGGGAAGTTACCTTCCCTTAAGGACTGCTTTGATCCTTGCCGATGCTCCGGTACACGTGACCTGTTACGCGTACTGGCGCCCCACTTTGAGGCCTAAGAGAGATCGCTCCGGTCTTTGATCGATCAATTTTAGACCCCCGTTTTTACTTAGCGCTCCCGGTAAAGCGATGTAAATAAAAAGTACGTTATGTGCTATGACCATCACTGGTCCTTAAGGGTATTATCACGGTGCCCGTGATTGCTGCAGTTCCTTGTCTGTCACCAGTAGGGGGCTTCTATTGGCTGTCTGCAGATAGCCCGCCTTTCATTGCCTATTTAAACCTGGATTGGGCACCCTTTGGGTGCCCTTTCGTGTTGTTTCTGACCTTCTTGCTATCACTATGCCAGTGATAGCTGGGCCTCTGTTCCAGTGTTCCTGAGTTCCTGATCTCATGTGTTCCTGAGTTCCTGATCTCTGCTGTTCCAGTGTTTCCTGCATGCTGAGTACTTCCAGTCCTGGTTCCGGCCTAGTCTCTGGTGTTGCAGTTCCTGCTGAACTTCTTCTCTGCTGTTTCCTGACCTGACGGATCGTTGCTGGTTCCTGTGTTCTCATCGTCTGTCTCCTGTATCCTGGCGACCTCCTGCCTGGTCGCGTCGGCGACATTGCTTGTTACACCAGCGTGTGGACGCTGGTTTGCTCCTAAGCCTTGTGGCTATACAAACTTGCTTGTTACATCAGTGTGCGGTCACTGGTTTGCTCCAAAGCCTATCGGCTATACAATCCTGTGTTGGTCCCAGCGTGCGGACGCTGGTTTGCTCCTAAACCTTGCGGCTATACAAATTCGCTTGTTACACCAGTGTGCTGTCACTGGTTTGCTCCAAAGCCTTGCGGCTATACAAACTCGCTTGTTACACCAGTGTGCTGTCACTGGTTTGCTCCAAAGCCTTGCGGCTATACAAACTCGCTTGTTACACCAGTGTGCGGTCACTGGTTTGCTCCAAAGCCTATCAGCTATACAATTCTGTGTTTGTCCCAGCGTGCGGACGCTGGTTTGCTCCAAAGTCTAGCGACTTTACGATTCCCCAGTTGGTCTCAGTGTGTGTACACTGGGTTGCTTACGATCCTGTCAATTTGCCATTACCATCTGACTGCTGGTACTATCTCTGGGCTGCCCTGCCCGGTATTGGTAAGGCCGGTAGAACCGTTTGCCACATTCCATCTGAGGTTGCCTTACCCGGTATTGGCAGGGCCGGTAGAGCCTACATTGTAAATCTATTGAGGCTGCCTTGCCTGGTATTGGTAAGGCCGGTAGAACCGTTATGCTATTCCATCTGCAGGTTGCCTTACCCGGTATTGGCAAGGCCGGTAGAGCCTAACATTCTATTACTTCAGACTGTCCTGTCCGGTATATTGACAGGACCGGTAGAGTCTGCCTTCTGTCTTTGTTATATTCTGTATATATCTGTATGTATGTGAATGCCATTCTACATTATCAATTTATTATTTCAATAAAATTGATTTTTACCTAAAACTTGTGTCTGAGAGTCATAATAAACCGTGACAGTACGAAAGGGCCATGACCTCAGACAGCAAGGGTTAAGGTAACGCACAGAATATCCATTGGAGGATGGATGTGCTCGAGCAACGTTTGGATCAGTTGGCAGTTGCAATTCAAACGATCCTTGAACGCACGGTACTCGCTGACAAATCGAGCTCTAGCCCGGTGGTCTCGCCAAGTCAGACACCGGAAAGTGATACCAGGCCCCTAGAGGGTACTGTTAAAGGGTTAACGGCTTCTGCACCCTTGCCACTAAGATATGATGGTGACCCTAGTCTCTGCAGAGGGTTCATCAACCAACTTGAAATCTTTATGGAATTGACGGCACACGCATTTCCCAATGATCGTAGTAAAGTGGGGTTCACGATATCACTGCTCACTGGCAGAGCATTAGCCTGGGCAAACCCCTTGTGGGAGAATGCTAAACCTTGTACTAAGAACTTCAGAGAATTTGTGCAATCCTTTCGAAGAGTGTTTGAGCCTCCTGGTAGAACCAACTCTGCTGCCAAACGCCTTATGGAGATACAACAGGGCAGGCGTACAGTGGGCGACTATGCCATCGAATTCCGCACATTGGCAGCAGAGGTAGGTTGGAATAACGAGGCATTATTGGCAGCTTTTTCTCAAGGCCTGAATGACCACATTAAAGACGAAATCGCTGCTAAAGATCTACCTATTGATCTAGACGATTACATTGAGTATGTTATGATAATTGACTCCAGAATACGTGAGAGAGCAATTGCCAGAGATTGTAAAATACGGTCAAAAAACAGTGAGCCTAGTAGCATATTTTTCCCACCCATCCCTCCCCTGGCATTGAAGTCTAGTGAACCTGTACGGGAAACAAGTGAACCTATGCAAATAGTCTTCACTAGACTAACCAAGGCAGAGAGACTTTATCGCAAGAAGCAAGGGTTGTGTTTATACTGCGGTAAAAAAGGGCACTTGCTAAATTCCTGTCCGGTACGTCCGGGAAACGCACACACCTAGGGTACCTTGGGGGACAGGCCCTAGGTGGTGTACAATCGTCCCCAGTGTCGGGCACAATGAAACCCACCATACAGGTGGTATTATCTTGGGCACAACGCTCTGTGGAGGTTTTGGCCTTGGTTGACTCTGGTGCAGCAGGGTATTTTATGGATAATACCTTTGCTGAATTGCACGGAGTTCCACGCATTGAAAGAGAAAATCCCTTGACTATTGAAGCGATTGATGGCAGACCCTTAGAACCACCTCAGGTTATGTTTGAAACTATGCCACTGTCTATGACTATTGGGGCACTTCACAGAGAAGAGCAGCAGTTTCAACTGATTAATTCTCCGTACCATGCGGTAATATTGTGCTTTCCGTGGTTACAGTCACATAACCCACAATTTGATTGGAAAAAGTGTGAAATTGCTGCTTGGTCCCAGTTTTGTATGGACAAGTGCGTCATCCAGCCTGTTAAGGTCCTGTGCACCTCCTCGGCTATACCGGAGGTGTACCAACAGTTTGCCGATGTTTTTAGCAAAGGAGAGGCCAGTTTGCTACCTCAGCATAGACCTTATGATTGTTGCATCGAATTGCAGCCTGGGGCAGTACCTCCGAAAGGACGCACTTATCCATTATCTTGTGAGGAAAATAAGGCTATGGAGGATTACATTTCTGATGCCCTTGCTAGAGGGATCATACGAAAATCTACCTCTCCAGCTGGGGCTGGGTTCTTTTTTGTAAAAAAGAAAAATGGCGAATTAAGACCATGCATTGACTACCGGGGCTTGAATAAACTAATGGCAAAAAACGCATACCCAATACCACTCATCACCGAGCTTTTTGACAGGCTTAAGGGCGCTTCGATTTTTACCAAATTGGACCTACGGGCCGCTTACAATCTGGTGCGCATTCGAGCAGGTGATGAGTGGAAAACTGCCTTTAATACTCGAGCTGGGCACTACGAGTATCTTGTAATGCCATTTGGGCTATGTAATGCCCCCGCAGTTTTACAGGAACTGATAAACGATGTTCTGAGAGATATGTTACAGACATGTGTTGTGGTTTATCTGGACGATATATTGATTTACTCTCAAGACATGGCACAGCACATCAAAGATGTATCCGCAGTATTGCTACGACTCCGTGAGAACAAATTATTTTGTAAACTGGAAAAATGTGACTTTCATAGAACCAGTGTGCCATTCTTGGGGTTCATAATTGGCAATGATGGCATTGCCATGGACAAGGATAAGTTGTCAGCTGTCTTACAATGGCCAAAACCCAAGGGGCTTAAAGCCATACAGCGTTTCCTGGGTTTCGCTAATTATTATAGGCGGTTTATTAAGAACTTTTCTTCCATTGTCAAACCTTTGTCCGATCTTACGCACAAGGGCACTAATCCTTCTTGTTGGCCGGTATCTGCTGAGAATGCCTTTGAGAATTTGAAGCTGGCATTTGCTGCGGCTCCTGTGTTATCCCACCCCAATCCTCTACTTCCATTTACGTTAGAGGTGGATGCCTCAGATATTGGGGTTGGGGCAGTACTTTTGCAACGACACGAGAAAGGTGGTACTCTCAGACCTTGTGGGTTTTTCTCTAAGAAGTTGACTGTCACTCAAGGCCACTATGAGATAGGTGACAAAGAATTATTGGCCATTATCCTCGCTCTTAAGGAGTGGCGTCATTTGCTTGAAGGTACCAAGACTCCCGTATTAATCCTAACAGATCATAAAAATCTGACTTATCTCTCGGAGGCCAAGAGATTGTCCTCCCGTCAGGCCAGGTGGGCACTGTTCCTGTCTCGATTTAATTTCACTGTATCATACTTACCGGGGTCAAAGAATATCAGGGCTGATGCACTGTCAAGACAATTTGAGGCCGACAGTGACAGAGTGGAAGCACCAGCACCCATCATCCAACCTGATAGAATACTGGCTACTATACGCACGAGTATCACTTCTCCTTTAGGGGAGGAGATCCTGGCCTCTCAGGGGTCCGCTCCCCATGAAACTCCAGTGGGCAAATGTTTTGTCGATGAACCATTTCGTACTAGGCTGCTTGAAACCTACCATTCCTCTAAGGCTGCGGGACATATTGGTAGAGACCAATTGTTATGGTCCCTTTCTCAGTTATTTTGGTGGCCCTCCATGAGAAACGATTGTGCCGAATTTACGAATGCCTGTGCCACCTGTGCCCGCGCTAAGACCCCGAGACATCTCCCTGTGGGCTTGCTTCAACCGGTGCCTAATGGTGAACGCCCCTGGTCTCATGTTTCCATTGATTTTATGGGAGAGTTGCCTATGTCCAAGGGGTACTCCTTTATATTCATGGTGGTGGACAGGTTTTCTAAAATGGCTCATTTCGTGCCCCTCCATGGTCTTCCTTCAGCGAAGGAATTGGCAATGGTGTTCGCCAGAGAAGTATTCCGGTTGCATGGAGTGCCTAGGGTACTGGTGTCTGACAGGGGGAGCCAGTTTGTGTCTAGATTTTGGAGGGCATTTTGCCAACAGATGGGCATACAGCTGTCCTTCTCCTCTGCCTACCATCCCCAGACCAATGGAGCCGCTGAACGAGCTAATCAGGGCTTGGAACAATTTCTCCGTTGTTTCGTTACTGACCATCATGATAATTGGTCCGACTTGTTGCCTTGGGCAGAGTTCGCCAGGAACTGTGCGGTCAATTCTTCATCTGGGAGCTCTCCATTTCTGATTAATTATGGGTTCCAGCCCTGTTTGCTTCCAGACTCATTTCATACGCAACAGATTCCAGCTCTGGATGAGCATATCGAGCAACTCCGTTCCACATGGGCACAAGTTCAGAGGGCACTTGGTCAGTCATTTCAGCGTCATTAGCGCCATGCTAATCGCAGAAGGCTTCCAGCGGTTTCCTTTCAGGTTGGGGATAGAGTATGGCTTTCCTCCAGAAATCTCAAGCTGCAGGTTCCGTCTAATAAGTTGGCTCCCCGGTTTATTGGTCCATACAGAGTTATTCGCAAAATTAACCCTGTCTCCTATGCACTAGACCTACCTGCATCCATGCGTATCCATAATGTGTTCCATGTGTCCCTTCTTAAGCCTCTGGTTTGCAATCGCTATACTACCACACCTGTGGTGCCAGGACCTGTTGAGGTCGAGGGCCAGGAGGAGTACGAGGTTCAGAGCATTATTGATTCCCGTAGGCTTAGAGGAAGGGTACAGTACCTGGTACATTGGAAAGGGTATGGTCCTGAGGATCGATCATGGGTGGATAGTACGGACCTTCATGCACCTAGGCTAACTAGGGCCTTTCATGCCAATTACCCGCAGAAACCTAGACCCTATTCTAGGAGAGGGGGTCTTTGAAGGGGGGGTACTATCACGGTGCCCGTGATTGCTGCAGTTCCTTGTCTGTCACCAGTAGGGGGCTGCTATTGGCTGTCTGCAGATAGCCCGCCTTTCATTGCCTATTTAAACCTGGATTGGGCACCCTTTGGGTGCCCTTTCGTGTTGTTTCTGACCTTCTTGCTATCACTATGCCAGTGATAGCTGGGCCTCTGTTCCAGTGTTCCTGAGTTCCTGATCTCATGTGTTCCTGAGTTCCTGATCTCTGCTGTTCCAGTGTTTCCTGCATGCTGAGTACTTCCAGTCCTGGTTCCGGCCTAGTCTCTGGTGTTGCAGTTCCTGCTGAACTTCTTCTCTGCTGTTTCCTGACCTGACGGATCGTTGCTGGTTCCTGTGTTCTCATCGCCTGTCTCCTGTATCCTGGCGACCTCCTGCCTGGTCGCGTCGGCGACATTGCTTGTTACACCAGCGTGCGGACGCTGGTTTGCTCCTAAGCCTTGCGGCTATACAAACTTGCTTGTTACATCAGTGTGCGGTCACTGGTTTGCTCCAAAGCCTATCGGCTATACAATCCTGTGTTGGTCCCAGCGTGCGGACGCTGGTTTGCTCCTAAGCCTTGCGGCTATACAAACTTGCTTGTTACACCAGTGTGCGGTCACTGGTTTGCTCCAAAGCTTATCGGCTATACAATCCTGTGTTGGTCCCAGTGTGCGGACGCTGGTTTGCTCCTAAGCCTTGCGGCTATACAAACTTGCTTGTTACACCAGTGTGCGGTCACTGGTTTGCTCCAAAGCCTATCGGCTATACAATCCTGTGTTTGTCCCAGCGTGCGGACGCTGGTTTGCTCCTAAGCCTTGCGGCTATACAAACTTGCTTGTTACACCAGTGTGCGGTCACTGGTTTGCTCCAAAGCCTATCGGCTATACAATCCTGTGTTGGTCCCAGCGTGCGGAAGCTGGTTTGCTCCTAAACCTTGCGGCTATACAAATTCGCTTGTTACACCAGTGTGCTGTCACTGGTTTGCTCCAAAGCCTATCGGCTATACAATCCTGTGTTGGTCCCAGCGTGCGGAAGCTGGTTTGCTCCTAAACCTTGCGGCTATACAAATTCGCTTGTTACACCAGTGTGCTGTCACTGGTTTGCTCCAAAGCCTTGCGGCTATACAAACTCGCTTGTTACACCAGTGTGCTGTCACTGGTTTGCTCCAAAGCCTTGCGGCTATGCAAACTCGCTTGTTACACCAGTGTGCGGTCACTGGTTTGCTCCAAAGCCTATCAGCTATACAATTCTGTGTTTGTCCCAGCGTGCGGACGCTGGTTTGCTCCAAAGTCTTGCGGCTATACAAACTTGCTTGTTACATCAGTGTGCGGTCACTGGTTTGCTCCAAAGCCTATCGGCTATACAATCCTGTGTTGGTCCCAGCGTGCGGACGCTGGTTTGCTCCTAAGCCTTGCGGCTATACAAACTTGCTTGTTACACCAGTGTGCGGTCACTGGTTTGCTCCAAAGCTTATCGGCTATACAATCCTGTGTTGGTCCCAGTGTGCGGACGCTGGTTTGCTCCTAAGCCTTGCGGCTATACAAACTTGCTTGTTACACCAGTGTGCGGTCACTGGTTTGCTCCAAAGCCTATCGGCTATACAATCCTGTGTTTGTCCCAGCGTGCGGACGCTGGTTTGCTCCTAAGCCTTGCGGCTATACAAACTTGCTTGTTACACCAGTGTGCGGTCACTGGTTTGCTCCAAAGCCTATCGGCTATACAATCCTGTGTTGGTCCCAGCGTGCGGAAGCTGGTTTGCTCCTAAACCTTGCGGCTATACAAATTCGCTTGTTACACCAGTGTGCTGTCACTGGTTTGCTCCAAAGCCTTGCGGCTATACAAACTCGCTTGTTACACCAGTGTGCTGTCACTGGTTTGCTCCAAAGCCTTGCGGCTATGCAAACTCGCTTGTTACACCAGTGTGCGGTCACTGGTTTGCTCCAAAGCCTATCAGCTATACAATTCTGTGTTTGTCCCAGCGTGCGGACGCTGGTTTGCTCCAAAGTCTTGCGACTTTACGATTCCCCAGTTGGTCTCAGTGTGTGTACACTGGGTTGCTTACGATCCTGTCAATTTGCCATTACCATCTGACTGCTGCTACTATCTCTGGGCTGCCCTGCCCGGTATTGGTAAGGCCGGTAGAACCGTTTGCCACATTCCATCTGAGGTTGCCTTACCCGGTATTGGCAGGGCCGGTAGAGCCTACATTGTAAATCTATTGAGGCTGCCTTGCCTGGTATTGGTAAGGCCGGTAGAACCGTTATGCTATTCCATCTGCAGGTTGCCTTACCCGGTATTGGCAAGGCCGGTAGAGCCTAACATTCTATTACTTCAGACTGTCCTGTCCGGTATATTGACAGGACCGGTAGAGTCTGCCTTCTGTCTTTGTTATATTCTGTATATATCTGTATGTATGTGAATGCCATCCTACATTATCAATTTATTATTTCAATAAAATTGATTTTTACCTAAAACTTGTGTCTGAGAGTCATAATAAACCGTGACAGGTATAAGGACCTTAAGTCCTTAAGGGGTTAAAAAGAGGAGTACACAGTGAAGATTGAATTAACATTTAATGGTTTGTTTTGAAAATAATGTGAGTAGTTGTTTAGTATCTGACTTTGACATGCATAACTCTGATTGTAAACATAAATCCCACCCAACAGCTCATGGAATTTCAAGGCCACCACAGCTGATATTTTTAATGTTTTCCAAACAACATTTAGATTAAGAGAAGTGTCTTACCATCCAAGACATCCAAGATAAGATAAGGAAAAGGCTGATGTTCTAAATACTTTCTTTGCATCAGTATATACAAGGAAACACTTACCCCTGCAAAACTCTACCCCAACCCATAACCTGTTGAAAGTCCTCACCTATATTCAGAAAAGAACAGATAACCCTGCAGAACTAGCACTCTACCCATTTAATCCAACAGCCCGATGGTAGTGTCAATAAAGGAGAAAATTCTTCTACCTTAAAACTTAACTTAGAATGAAAATAAATTAAATGAAAGAAAAAAATGAAGTTTGCAATTAATGATCAAAGAACACACCCAGGAAGTATCAATATGGCTCATTAATGTTTTCTCAAGTGTTATCTTGTAGCAAGAAGCAGAATGTACTGCCGGGGCTATTTTCCAGCTTTCCCAATACATTATATATGGTAGATCTAAGAATGAGATAACCTAAAATGGGGAAGTACTAAGTGTACTGCCGGGACTATTTACAGCTTGCCAAAAGACTTATGCAAGTTCAACTTGAATGGTAAATATCGGCAGCCTGACAATTTATATATGCAATATGCACTTTTCCGTCTTATCATATATAAGTACATCACATGTAATGGTCCTTATTGTATTTCATAAAGTTAGCAGTGTGGTGCCAATTGAAGCATATAACCTGACGAGAGTAACACTTGGGTATAGTTCAATTGTAAACTAAATGTCTTTGGATAAACCCCTATTCAACAGAAATTAATGCACACTCTGTGGTTCATATAAGGTTCATATAAGTTCCATTAATTCAAGAGTGTCTCTTTTTAGAGCATAAACTCTTGAAAGCTTCAATGTCCACACTATAGTTGGATAAATCTCTGGTTAATTATTGGAACCTCTCTGGTTTTACAAAGAAAAAATACTTAGCACGGATTCCTCCCTTAACCCTTTGAGTGCCAGAGGGGTACGGAATACACCCTGGCACTCAAATGGTTAAATATATATAATGTTCTCATAGAAAAAAAATCAAAGAATACATTGATCTAATGCTGTGCAACAGAGCCTTAAATATCAAAAACCAGTTTGATCTACCGCAGATTACAAAGGAAATATAGCCAATCATAAAACTGACGAGGCATCTCCAGATTGCCAGCAGAATCTCAAATGTACTATGACAGATAGGTTAATCGAAGACTGCACAAAGTACTTCACATGTCAATGCACAGAGTATGTTAAATAAATTATTCAGGATTTCCCTATATAGTATCTCTGCCTCGGCATCTCCGGTTTGCCAGATGTGATCAAAATAAAAAAATAAATTGAGGTAAAGCTGCTCAAAGTACTTTACATGTCAATACCCAGAACTTCCTGAATCTGCTACTAGAAAGCTTCCTATCTAAACCGGGGCATCTCCAGATTGGCAAATAAATCACTACAAGAAAGCCTTGTTTACTGCATGGCAGACAGGTACGTCTACCTCCCACCAGCCTGTCTATAGACCATGGATTCTTTATGATTCAGTGTGGTACATTGTATTAAAAAGAAGAAAAGCCGACGCGCGTTTCACAAACACGCTTCTTCAGAGATAAAACAAACTGAATCACTGCCTCACAGTGTTTTTTAAAGGAAACAGTGGACAACCCCTGAGCGGTAATTAGCTGATATGGTCTTAGAGATTACAGCCCACTCTCACAGTGCGAGTATCAGTATAAGCATAATATGGAGGAGGGGGAAACCCAGAATCAATCACTAATGAAAAGAATAATACAGTTCTATGCTGAATATCTGTGCAAAACACATGCACAGATAAGTTATTGATGAGAATAAATGTAAAGAACATTCCATCAAAAATAATTCTGTGACCATACACAAATATACTGTATTAGCAACAGGCTGTTATAAATGTACGTAAATGTGAATAATAAAGTTATTAAGTGATTACTGAAAACACCCATTTACGATAGTGAGCAAGGGTTGATAATCAAAAAATAACCAAAAAATGTAAAAACAAAATAATGCAAAAACAAAGAGATGGTTGAATTCATCATGTATAATTAATATCATCAAGATTAGGATTATAAATGTACATTCAGAGAGAATTCTTCATTTAACCCATTAGGTTGCAAGGAGAGAGAGTGTGTATGACTGTGTCTCTGTTTCTTTCCTCCCTTCTCAGCAACCACAGTGAATGATCCACTGTACCTCCCTATCCACTACTCTCTTATGGGTGCTACTATATAATATGTATTATATATGCACTCCTGTGTCACTGAGGCAGCTACTAGCAATGTGGGACAGTGTTGCCTGTCATATACAGGGAATGTGTAATTTGTTTGCAGTGAATGTTAGAAAAGATGTGTAGTTGGGTGTAAAAGTATCACAAATGTATCAACAGATATACACACACACAAACCGCATGCAACAATCATGGAGGCGTGCACGCACACACACACGCATGCAACAGGCATACACACACATGTAGTGACATATATAAAGAGTGACATACACATTGAAACACACAGAGGCAGAAACATACACACAGACAGAGACACAGACACACACATGTATATAGAACACACAAGTGAGCCATAATGGGGTGTCTACACCCATTGTTTTTGAAGTATGTGTGTGTTGGCCACTTTTTTATTATTATTTTTTTCAGGTGGATGTTGAGGGAGGGCATACTCCTTGCACTGATCTTAACAGGAGTGGACAGGGGGTCTTCAGCCCTCTGCCCACTCCTGTCCAAAGCATGACCCCTCATGTAATGAGGCTTTGTCTTATATAGATATATATCGTGTATCTGAAATGAAAGGTCACATTACCTTTCTTTGTTGTATATGTAACACACCCTATGGGTGGAGTTCGGCATGTAGGGTTGCAAGAACCTTATGCCTTACACCTTCCGTACCTAACATACTTCTATCCACATAATACTGGGAGTTGATTTGGGCTGCACTTTCCTAAACAAATTAACACCAGGACTCTGCTGCCTGCTATGAATTACCATGGCTAGGCAGTGATTTCCTGTACTAAGTCTGGGAAAATTGGTCCTTGAGCCTCCGTTGGACTACAACTCCATCTGAGAATGATGGTAGTTGTATTCCAAAACAGTTGGCGAGTGGCAGGTTCCCCTGCAGCATCCAGTTCTGCTATAGTCATTTGGTGCTTCTCCACAATTCATGTCATTTTCAGCCAGCTGAGAATAATGGGAATTTTAGACCAACAACAGTTGGAGAGTCTCAAGTTGCCCCTCGTATTGAGGTCGCTCAGCATTTTCAATAAAAGCTTTAGAGCTGGATCACCACAGTACGACTGGACTTCCCAAAGGTCATTTCCATATACAGAGCAACTCCACTATGTAGTTTAAATCCCCTGTTCTGTATGGTTCCCCACATGTTCTTCTGCCAAGCAGCGAGCTCATCACATTTTGAATCTTTCCAGGCCAGTTAGAGGAACACATGGGGCAGAGCTCTGGTGTATAGAGAACAGAGGATGTAAGATGTGCAGTGGAGCATCTGTGTCTGGAAAAAAGGTCTGATGTTTACTCCTACAAGTGAGCAGAGCAATAGTATTGTGAGGATCCTATACAACATAACTGTTTAACCCTTTCAGTGTCAAAAATCACTCAAAAGGGGTTAATTAGCAGAGTGGTACACAACACATTGAAATTGCATTGTTCACAAATCTGGTTCTTAACTCCTCGAGTGCCAGAGAGGTAGCCAACGTGCTACCCCTGTTGCACTCAAAGGGTTAAAGGTGTAAATGGTTAATGGAAGGGTTGTGGTTGTCTCTGTCTTTTTCTCTCCACCAACTGACTGTCTGTTATGGCTCCATCCATCCTCTTGGCTCCCCCTTCTCTTCTCCCGTTCAAATACAGACACACAGCAAAAAGACAATGCATTTGCAGAGAGAAAAGCAAACAGAGTCAGATAGGCACATATTAATGCATTTGTACATTGTCTGTCCCTGCTGTCCTGTCTGGGTGCGCTCATGATGTACGCACACAAACAGGAGACCAGAGACAGAGGACGTGCACACACAGTATCAAATATGTTGCAGTTGGTTTGCACCAGAATTTGTTCAGTTTGTTAGTATATCAGATTTACAGATACTAACTCTGTGCAGAGTCATTCTATATTCATGTCTTTTACACACCTGGGCAATACCACTGCATGTACGCTAGTTATATAAGAATGTTCTTTGTCATATATGTTACAAGCAGCATTAATGACTTTTCCTGTGAACATGGAGGCTGCATGCTCTCTGAACATCATACAGCAGTGAAAGGGTTGATTGATAAAGTGTCCAACAATTCGCCCACCAGCAGGGAAGGGGACACTTAAGTAACACTTAAAGGGGTGTATCATCTTACCAAATGTTTGTTTTAGCTATTCTAACAATACTGTGTTGTTGTTTTTTTTTTTTTTTTTAAAGCTATAGAAATCCAGTTTGGGAGCATACTTTTTCCCCGTGACGTCTTCTCCTCACTCTGATTGGCAATATGCTTGCCGACAAAAATACAGGAGAGATCCTCCTCCACACTGGTCTGTCTGTAAGCAGGAGCACTCTCATTGGTAGAGATCGATATCTAGCCAATGAGAGTGCTGCAGCTTACAGACAGACCAGCATGGAGGAGGATCTCTCCTGTATTCTCGTCTGCAAGCATATTGCCGGTCAGAGTGAGGAGAAGACGTCACGGTGAAAAAGTAAGCTCTCAAACTGGATTTCTATAGCGTTTAAAAAAAACCCAGCAATATAAAGAATTGTTAGAATAGCTAAAACAAAGAGATTATGGCAAACTTTTTGTAAGGTCATACATCCCCTTTAAACATTTGAATGCCATAAGGATATGCAACTCAGTGTTCGGCAAAGCGTTGCTCAACAGTCAGGCACTCAAAGGTAAAAGACTTAAATGCTAGCTATGTGGTTACATGTATAAGCAGCTGCAATGGATTTTGGATGAAGAATTTCACAAAAGGAAATCTAGATGTTATTATTATATTATTGTAAACCCTTCACTTATTATTTTTCTCTGGTAGTATTGCTTGTTGTATGTTATTTTGCTGTGGTTCCTGGTTTTGCTCTGGTAGTACCACCTATGGGTCCTGGTTTTACTCTGGTTCCTCCTCCATTTGCATTTCTTCATTGTCACTGTGCTTTGTTTTTAGTCTGAAAACCAGATACCTGCATAGACAAACAGAAGTAGAGGTAACAAATGTTTCAGTAACTTGGTACAATATGAAGAACATTCAACTCATTTTCAGTTTCCATTACTAAATACCTGCTTGTTGGCTACCTACATCTGTATAAATATAAGATTGAGGCAGGGTGATCCAATTAAACAACTCTATATATATGTATACATGAATAAGAACAATGCTATAGTATATGCTAAATGTACAGTGAACAACTATGTAAGCAATACGCCAAATGCTATACGTCAAATGCTATAGGCAAATACAAAGCACTATACACAAAATGCTAAACACAAAATGCAATGTGCCATATGCTGTACGCTAGGAGCCAAAAGCTATATTCCAAATGCTTTAATATAACCTGTATACTTCAAAAGCTATACGCATTACAATAAAAGCTATACACCAAACGCTCTACGCATTATACTAAACTCCATGCACCATACGATATACGCAGTTTGCCAAAAGCTATTCGCCAAATACTAAACGCAATAAGCCAAATGCAATACAAAAAATTATGTACGTCATACACCAAGCACTATGCGCTATTCACCAAACGCTATACACAATCCGTTAAACAATATACGCCAAACACTATACACAATATGCCAAACGCTATAACACGCTACACGATTCATCAAATGGTATATGGGATAGCAATAACAAAGTGTAGCTCCAAGTCTCCTTTATACTATTTGTCCCATGTAGCTCTGTATTTCAATACCATCAGGCTTGTAGTTCAATTGTAATTGAATCAGAAAGGATCCCCCTCCCGCCCCTTCTAGCCTCCTCCCATCAGTTGTGGAATCCAGTCCTGGGACTGGATGGATTGCAGTGAGGGACATTCTTCATGCCATGCTCCATGCGAACTGGTTTGGAGAAGCAGAGTGACACAGGGGAAAGGGGTGGGAGGGGTATCCTTTCTGATTCAATTGTGGTTGAACTACAAGCCTGATAGTATTTAAATACAGGTCTACGTGGGAAAAATAGTATAAAGAAGACTTGGAGCTGCACTTTGTTACAAGTATTACTATCGCTTTAAGACTTTAATACCAGCAAGTGCTGAACATCTCCTTTATAGTTTGTACAAGAAAATTGAATCATTATGATAATTTCCTCTGTACTCTGTTAGTATGTAGTGATATACAAGGCAGAGAGGAATGGAAAGCCCCAAAGTAACTAAACCTTTACCCCACTGACTTATCTTCAAGACTGCAGCAATTGGTTTCAGCTATATTAAAGGAATAGTAATGAAAAGCAGCTCCAATTAATCTTCATAGTGTTTGGGCCATGGAGAATGTTATTTCAGTACTGACAGAGTTGTAGTTCAAGAGTAATTGAATGATAAAGTATCTCCCTCCCACCCCTTTTACTGATGTAACACTGCTCACCTCAGAGCAACAAGACTGTCCGGATGGACTGCAAAGAGGGACAATCTTCAGTGAGCATAAGGAAAAACCTGAAAAAACTGTCAAGGGGGGCAGGGTTTTCCTTATGCTCACAGTAAGTAGATTGTCCCTTGCTGAGATCTGTCTGGTCAAGAGACCAGATTCCATATCTGAGTGGAGGTGGCTTACACTAGGTAAAAGGGGCAGGAGCGGGGATACTTTATCATTCAATAATTCTTGAACTACAACTCTGACAGTATTGAAATAACATTCCCCATGGCCCAAATACTATGAAGATTAACTGGAGCTGCTGTTTTTGTGAAACATTACTATCCCTTTAACCCTCATGTTATACATTTGTTGAAGAACCTTTTTGCAAAGGGAAATGTATATGTTGATTCATTAAAAGGCATCATCAAATGATGAAATAAAATTTTACTGTAATATTTGATACGTAATGCAGTGCTGAGTAAACTAATTGTGTTTGGCAAATATTTTTAAAGTCTACTCCAGGATGTTCCAATTCCAAACACTGATACCATACTACAGACCACTCTGAAACATAAAGTCAACTACAATAAAACTAATTTTTTTAGGTTTTCCAAAAATCTAGTAAGAAAAGTGTCTTACCATGCAGGAATTCCTGACAATGAAATCAGAACCATCACACTAAAAATCCCAAATACGAAGATTATCAAAATTGGGACCTTCCAACTCTTGCTTATTTCCTCAAATATTCGTTCATATGCCAAAAGCAGTGGATCTAGTTCATCATCTTCTTGCTTCTTTTTCATTTCTTTTCGCAGTTGCCCCGCTCTTTCCTGACGGTGATCTTTGAACTGGGAATCTGCTAACAACAGAAAGATGGAGGTGGAGTTGAGTGTTGTGACCGGTGATGAGTGTTATAATTTGCTTGTGAGAGTGGTAAGGCTTGGGGTGGCATAAATTAACCCCTTAATTGCTATTTTATGTTGCACATTGCACAAAGCATGTTTTGACACGTTTATTGCTTTTGACAGTGAAATTATAATTTCAGTTGTCATGATCGTATCCCATCATATTTTTTCATCAGATCCTCCACTTTGTTGGTAATCATCAATATGGAGTGAAACACATCTGAATACCTAAACTGCTTTAATATTAATTCCAAGCAAATAACAAACAGCTATGTGAAAGTGGAAGTAGATCCTGAAACACAATCAAGAAGAAAGTGACTGTCAGCCACAAATCTTGGCTGAGGGCAGTCTCTATAAGCCATGTGTGTGGCTTTCTAAGTGGACAGAATCATGCAGGACAAGAGAATGAACTGAACTGGGAGACTTTAGGTTAAGTTTCTTCTCTCTGGACCAATGAGGTAGCCCTGGGGTCTCATTTCAGACCTCCATTCTGCTCTCCTGTTGGTCCTCCAGGGCCCTCAGTCCAAACCCAGCTTCACTGGAAGGTCTGTTCCCAGGTCTGCTGATGAGGCACTATCCTGGTGATTGTTACCCTTTAAGTTACTCCAGACCATCTTTGGATTCAGGGGCACAAGACTGGACATCTATTTGGTGTCCACCATAATTCCTAAATAAATTTAGCTTAAGTACCAATATTTGGTTATCAACCAACATGTGTACCCTTGTTTGTATGCTTATTTGAAAGAGGGATCTTCACTCTTTCATGCCAGAGAAGACTAGTCTAGCTAGACGCTGTGGTAATCTTATTCCTCCTTAAAGCTGCAATTACATTTCCCAAAGAAGAATGTCCTTCATTCAAATTAATAACCAGTATGAGAAGAGGATGAGAAAACATTTCCTCTGGAGTCACTACTCCTATGCTGGCCAATATACTATTTAGTTTATACTGCCAAAATATCCCTTGACATAGTCACCCCCATGAATTCCTTTGTTAGAAAGGGACAGGCTCCTTTTTCCATTAACAGTCTACAGTAGTAGGGGGATGAGGGGATAGTGATCTAGGGCTTCCTTAGAGATCCACTTTCTCTACTTGTGTTTACTTGGCAAAGGAACCCCATGAATATTCCTGTTTAATAGGAAAGACTCCCCTCCAATGATGGTACTCTAGTACCCTAGGAGATAGAGCAGAAAAAGTGACCCCTATCTTATGCTATAAAAACTAGAGAGGATGGAACTAGTAGAGTCTGAGACTTAGTTGTGGCTATGCTGCCTCCTGTTTCCATACTTGTCACACACAATTAATTTCTCTCCTTTATAGTGAATGCAGCTTAGGACCGCAGACTTCACAAACTAAGCCATTTGTCTCTTAACAGAAGTGTAGTCAGCCAAGTGAACAGTTTTCTGATCCCCATCTACTATGATACTACAAAAGGCTGAGGATGGGTATTTTAGTCCAACAACAGCCGAAGAGATACATTTTTCCCTCTCCTGTATAAGTGACAGAGGAACCTCCCATTTTCTGATAAATGCATACTACAGTTCTGGTTTGAATCTAAGGCAGTTCTGTAGATTTGTTTTTTCATGTGTGTATTAAAGGGGACGTCTGCTCAACTAATTTTAGACCTTCAGTAGGATCTGATATGCAGGGTGTTACAAGCCTATATCTTGATGTGAAGTCTGGCACTGATCATTTTTACACTAATAATGATATAATGATATTTCTTTACATGGACTGAATTGAGGACAAAGGTTAGATTTTTTAAAGGGATAGCATCACTTAACATGTAAGATAGATATATATACATAAAATATATATTGTAGGGTTTATCTCCTGAGTAAAGCAAGGATACTCTCACTGATGATAGATGTTTTATTAAAAATTTACTGCAGCTCAAACTTGAATTTCTTTAGGTGCAGTATTTCAATTTCCTGAAACTGGGCAGTGGCACTGTTGCTACACCATCCTATGGAGATTTATGGTCAACTGACCAGAGCTGTACATAGGATGGTGTAGCAACAGCACCACTGTACAATTTCAGGCCATTGATATACTGCACCTAAAAAAATTCAAGTTTGAGCTGGGATAAATAAATAAATAAATAAATAAATAAATAAATAAATAAATGGGATAGATAAATAAATAAAACACCACTCAGGAGGATAAACCTTGCAACATTTTTTTTTTTTTTACATTTTAAATATTACTATCTCTTTAAGTAAACATTTTTATATGGGGAGATTTGACATCTCGTATAACAACATGATGACTCTAGAACTCACCTGAATCGTCCATAACTGTCACTTTCACTGTTGGCGCTCCCTTAGAAGGTAGTCTGTCAGCATATACTCTGACTTGGTAGATGCCACTATCTTTTATATTGGTGGGGCTGATGAGCAAGGAGCAGTCTCCATGTGCGAAACATGATTTAAAAAGAGTTGCCCTATTATGTTCTTCATCCAATGGTAGTAATTTGTCAGACATATGGATGATAGGGGTGTATGGTCCTCCTTCTAATGGTTTTCACCTCCATTCCAAATTTAGCTCGCTTAATCTGAAGCCGATGTCTGTGGTGAAGTGGCAAGGAATCATAAGTGGAGAACCCAACATAATTTCCACATGATTTGACTTCAGTGCGACACTAATGATTTTCAAACCTAAAGAAAAGAGGAGAATTTTTTTAAAAGCACCAACCACCCATGTAAATATAGAAAAATGTACTGAACCCTTTGAGTGCCAGAGGGGTATGGAATGCATTGCTTTGCAATGCATTCCATACCCCTCTGGCACTCAAAGGGTTACAGTTTTGAACAGTCCTCTCATAAAGCAAGTTTTGATGTGGGAGGGCAACTCCACCCTGTAAGCAGCAATTCAGGGCAAGTAAAATTCTTCTGTTACTTACAATGAAGGTTTCACCTTATAACAATTTAGGTGATTTTGATTAGCTCTAGTGTTATGTCTGCCAATTTGTATTTGAAACAACAGTGAATGGCATATTTAGCTTTATTTATTTATTCATGTATGCAAATGAGATAGAAGTGATTAGCATGCGAGCCAGATAATATTAGACTCTGCTCTCCCCTGTACCCACATATTTACACTGCACACTGCAGCCAGATACCAGCAATCCACACAGATGTTCCTCCTGTCTGACACTGCCTTCCAGATAGATCTAACATTCCTCACTGCTCTCCCTCTCACCTGCCACTCACTGCTGGCCAGGTACTAATATTGTAACTACTTGCCTATCCACTTGCCACTCCCAGCTGTCCAGATTCTAAACTTCCACACTGCTCTTCTTCCCATCTGTCAATCTTGCCAGATAGCACAAACTCATCTATGTAAACTGACATATAAAGCTAAATATATGGTACATTACAGGTTTAAAGTGTTAGTAATGTCCCAGTAATGGTTTGAGATATATTTGCATTGAAAGTTTGCTCTTTACAGCTGACAGCAGGAGATCTGTGTCGGCCAAAACGAGGAGGCTCTTCAGCAGAGCCGCAATCACGTTATTTAAAACAAATTACTTCATTGGAATGGTCTACAAAGTGTGCTTGCAAACCAGGCATGCTTTGTAGACCTTTCCAATGAAGTCATTTTTTAAATAATGCGATTGCGGTTCTGCTGCAGAGCCACCATTTGGTCCCTGGATAGGATTCCCCTGCAGTCAGCACAGCGCTGACATCAGGGCAAGGGAAGGGAGGGGGGAGCTCTAGTGCCGAATATCTCTCAAACCACAGCGGTTTGAGAGATAGGATTTGTTGCATATAGTTAAACTTTTTAAGCACTACAAAACAATAAAGAGATTTTTTCTGGGACATTACTGTCCCTTTAAACAAGAAAACAGAACATATACGCTGTTTCAAAATGTCTTAAGTTGTTAGGTGGTGTTACTTCCAGGATATTAAGTATATGATCTTTATCCTGAGTTATCAGTGAAGCATTTT
The DNA here is from genome assembly GCA_037306005.1 of Rhinophrynus dorsalis. Classification (NCBI taxonomy): domain Eukaryota; kingdom Metazoa; phylum Chordata; class Amphibia; order Anura; family Rhinophrynidae; genus Rhinophrynus; species Rhinophrynus dorsalis. The sequence continues at coordinate 165,376 of JBBDGT010000367.1, forward strand.
GGCTGTTCACTGTTTGCTGGTGAAATGTGTTTCCTTCTATGGGATTCAGGTACCTCTTTCATATGAGATGTCTTCCCTATACTTAACTTCTTAACTGCCAGAGGGGTGTGCCCTTCATGGTTCTGCAGTGCCTTACATACCTCTCTTGCAGCCAACGGGTTAACAGCATTTTAAATGAATAATCATTCAAATAGAAATAACATGTCCTTTAACCCTTTAAGGACCAGTGGGGTGTGTAATACATTGCAGAGCAATCCACTGCAAACACCCCTGGTCCCCGAATGGTTAAAATGTATGTTCCCTGTACTCACAAAATATGGTCTTATTCATCAAAGAAAATGGAATAATTGTATAGCTTAGCAACTGGATCTTAATTTCCTATTGATTGAAATGGGGTTTAAAACCCTGTAAATGCTAGTGAGGTCTCCAGTGCATTGCTTCATAAAGTGTTTAAGACCTCTCTATCATTCACGAGATTAATAACTTTTTTAAATTAATGGAAATATTTAATTGCTTACTTTTTCCCCGTGACGTCTTCTCCTCACTCTGATTGGCAATATGCGTGCCGACAAAAATACAGGAGAGATCCTCCTCCACGCTGGTCTGTCTGTACACTGTACACTGAAACAGAAAGCAGAATGGGGCAGAGCAGAAGAGAAGGTATGAGGGACAGTGTAGATGGGGGAAATATATGGCTACCAGTGGCAGGTAAACAAGGCTGGTGGGTGTCACATTGTATATGTGGAGAATTTGTGGGCTGGCTACCAGAGGGCAGGAGAACAAGGCTGGTGGGGTCACACAGTTTATGTAGGGGAATCAGTGGCTACCAGTGGGTATTGGAATAAGGATGGTGGTGGTCATATAGTGTATGTGTAGAATCTGTGACTTTCAGTGGGCAGGATAATAAGGCTGGTGGGATCCACAGTGTATGTGGGGAATCAGTGGCTACCAGTGGACAGGGTAATAAGGCTGGGAGAGGTCACATAGTGTATGTGAGGAATCTGTGGATACCAGTGGGTGGGGGGGGGGGCATATGCAGTGTATGTGGGGAATCTGTGGCTTCCAGTGGGCAGGAGAACAAGGCTGGTGGTGATGCACAGTGTATGAGGGGAATCTGTGGTGACCAGTAGGCAGTTGTAGAAGGCTGGTGGGGTAACACAGTGTATTTGGGGAATCTGGGCAGAGAAACATGGCTGTGGCTACCAGTGGCCAGTGGAACAAGGCTGTGGTATCATAAAGTTTATGTGCGTTGTTCTGTGGCTACCAGCGGCCAATGGAAAAATACCGGCAATCAGACAGTGTATGATTGGCTACAGGTAACCAGTGGAACAATGATGGGGTATCACACAGTGTATGTATGGTTCTATGGATACCAGTTGCCAGTAGAAGAAGACTGAGATATCAGTTCATGTGTGGGCCTGGTACTACCGGTGGCAAACCACTGGAGTATCAGACAGTGGATGTGTGGCTAATAGGGGCTAGAAGCGCAAGGTTATCAGGCAGTGTATGAGGGGCTCTATGGCTACCAGTGGGCAATGGAACAATGCTGGGTATAAGCATACCTCCCAAGTGTCCCTCTTCAAACCCCAAATCCCTCTGTCCCTCTTTCACACCCTGGTGTCCCTCTTTTTAGGACATCAGACTGTGTGGTGGGTATATAAGTGTATCACATTGCTCCACAGCAATAAAACTCACACTAATGTTTGTTTAAACATCGTTATATTTGTTTATACATTATCTGTGTAAATCAAATACTTTGGTGTTGCTCTTGATAATTTATTCAGTTACATCAATGGCTCATATGTATTAAAGCAACCTGGTTTTATTCTGGAGTAAACCAACTGCACAACAGGGGACAAATAAAAGTTCTTAAAAAGTTCTTGAATAGCGTTTTTAACCTCTTGAATGCTAGAGAGGTCTCCAATGCATTGCTTTGCAGTGTATTGAAGACCGCTCTAGCATTCAAGGAGTTAAAACCCCTATTTAATGTGACAGGAATTTTGATTTGTTCCCTGTGGTATAGTTGGTTTACACCACAATAACTTCAGTTAGTTAGAACAAAAAACAATGGCAAGAGTTGAACATAAAATGGCTTACTTCTTAACTGTTTGCATTGCAGTATATATAGATTAGTAAAATAAACATATATGTTGTGTAAGGATAACCCACTCCACACTATAGCGTTATCATCACTACCACTGGTGGCAGGCACTCTGTTGAATTTTGCTGTGGGCTCTAGCCCCAGATCGTTTTGGAATCTAGAAACCCCCTGGTGTACCCCTCTGGCACTCAAAGGGTTAAGTTGAGGTAACATAGCAATATAACACACTGTGGCTCTTCAGCTGAGGCAGCATAACAAATAGAAAGTGGTGTTTGAGGCTTGCCCTCTGTAACATATAGCAAAGCATCTCTCTCCCTTTAAGGAGAAAGGACGGGAATCAGGAAGCAGGAAGTGGAGGAGTGACAGTTGAGACAGTTAGTGAGGTGACTGAAGAGATGAAGTGTTAAATAAAAGAGTTGTTATTAAGGTGATCCCATCCTTAGTTCCCCCACACCGCCATGCACATTTGCTACATTCATTCTGGATTTCAATAACCCTTATTTCCTTTAATGTCATTGAGTGATGCAGGGACCATGGAGTTAGGAGTGTGCCTTTAGGAGACCAGGCACTTTGATTAAAACTCCTCCAACTTCCGGGTGGCTATCCACTCCTTCAGCAGGTCAACTGTTTCTGTCTCCAAGATGAAAAATTACCTTATTATTTTATTTTTCTTGACTTTATATTACTCAAATACTTACCTAGGACCCCCATGTAGTAGGGAGAGTCCTTGTTTCATTGATTTCACAAATTGCTCTTGCTAGGCCCATTGGCACAGCACATTATTATGTGGGATGGTGAATGTCCATGCTCAGCTGTTGGCTGAGCAGAAGTGGTTATTTTAACAACATTATGGAAGAAAGACATATGGAAGCACTTCCCATTACGGTGATACATTATGCTAACTCTCGCATCGATTAATTGAACAGAGACTGCCTTTTTTTTTTTTTAATTAACTTTAATGAAAGAATGAAAGGAAAGATACATAGCATACAAACAGGGTAGGAAGGAGGGAGTTTGTTTATCATTTGAAAAAGGGAGACCTTCCCACCTAAGTGAGCAATTAATAACATTAGGTAATACAAAAGCAAAATTAATATACAAATATGACTACACTGCATAGACCAAACAAGGGTTAAAAATGACACCCATTAGGTTAGATCTTTAACAACTTTTTTTTTTTTTGCCACAATTTTTTTGTGATTTGCCATATGTCAAATTGATGAGTGATAGCACTATATTCCTCTCACATTAGATTTTTTATGCTTGCGTGACAATCAGTTGCCACTATTTGAACATCAGATTTGTCCATTAGGAGTCCTTTGAGACACAGCTAAAATACCTCTTTTCTAGTCACACTGATGAATTCAGTTTTTGTTTCTGGAGAACTTTTAAATCTAAAATTGTATTTGTTTTCATATCCATCATGGACTATGTACAAAACTTACTAACAAACTTCATCACTGGAAAAGCATAACACTCTGTCTTTCAATTCTTTCTTGAGTGAATTATATTCTTCACGCCATTGTTGGTCTGTGGATGGAAAGAGAAACTTTTGTTGGTACCTGTAGTAACTTTTTGGTATTTGCTGGATTACAATAATTTTAAAAATATCATAGACATTGTTGATATAATTCACTTCCAGCACAGACAAAGTAATTTCCCATGGGCACTGTTTTTGAAAGGTTGACTGTTCCACACTGAATTGAATGACCTTTGATACAGTGGGCAGTTACAGTAAGAAATGTTCCAGTTGACTTTTTTCAATAAATTCAATAGGAGATGAACAATGTGATCCGGCTTGGCATCAGACCTTATATATCAAACTTGACAATACATGATTTAAATACTATATATTTCTTTTCTTTTAAATTATGAATTGGTGTGGGTTCTATAGTTCTTTTTTCAAGTATTTCTGGTACACTGGGTAGGTGTTATCCATCTATGTCATTTTTTCCAGTGAGGGTAGATGTCTCCAATATTGATGACTGGATTGGCTCAGGATGTTCTGAATGTAATGACATTCTTGTGATGAGGATGCTACTTGTATTTGTTTCTGTAGCGTGGACATAACAATAAGGCAAAATTGTTGTTCTATTACACTTGAAGTAGATGGTTCTACGATTGTCACGGATTCAGTTTGGACAGACACATCAACAGTGGAAAGCTTTTCTTGGTTTGGAAACCCACAGTTTGGATACCAATAAATGATGGAATAGGTATTGTGGGTGTCCCAGTCATTACTGCAGAGGTGGATGGCTGCTCATCATTTGCAGTGCATGGTCTGAAATGTTTCCTTGAGGAGCCAATTTCACTTATGTATAGGAGGATTCTGATTCAGAGAAAACAGTGATGATTGCATCCTTCTTCAGAATCAGACTGGAACATTGGATGTGATAGCATTCAGAAGCGAAATGATTAGAACACATTAAATATAATCCAGTTTTTCCCCTACCGATACCTTTTGAGCAAGTACACTGGTTTACATGAGTTTCTGTTTTGGGCCTTTTTATATATAATTCGAAGATTTTCCTAGCTTTATGAAGGAAAGTCAGGATTTTATTAAAGACATAGAGGTCAATATTGTGCTTTTAACTTCCTTTACTAATCCAATAGTAGCAATAATATATGTATATAACAAAAGTAACACCAGAGAAAAAAACAACAGAATAGCATATTCTTGGCTTTGTCCCGTGTCCATTCTCCACCAATTGCAGTGTCACCTGCACTATAAACCACTACAATTCTGTGGAATTGTGGCCTGAAATTGTACAGTGGTGCTGTTGCTACAAGATCCTATGGACAGCTCTGGTCAATTGACCATAAATCTCCATAGGATGCTGTAGCAACAGCGCCACTCTACAATTTCAGGCCACTGTGATATTGCACCTAAAAAATTCAACTTTGAAAATTAATAACTTTTGAATGAAACACCTTTCAGCAGTGGGAGTGCCCTTGTTTTACTCAAGGGGATAAACCCTACAACATATTTTTTTTTACATTTTAAGTATTGCTATCCCTTTAACATCTTCATATAGCAACAACTGTGGAATTATCATGTGAAAAGAAGAAAATACGTGAAATGGAGGGTACATAAAGGAGGGATAATATTCACAGAATACATTGATCTAATGCTGTGCAACAGAGCCTTAAATATCAAAAACCAGTTTGATCTACCGCAGATTACAAAGGAAATATAGCCAATCATAAAACTGACGAGGCATCTCCAGATTGCCAGCAGAATCTCAAATGTACTATGACAGATAGGTTAATCGAAGACTGCACAAAGTACTTCACATGTCAATGCACAGAGTATGTTAAATAAATTATTCAGGATTTCCCTATATAGTATCTCTGCCTCGGCATCTCCGGTTTGCCAGATGTGATCAAAATAAAAAAATAAATTGAGGTAAAGCTGCTCAAAGTACTTTACATGTCAATACCCAGAACTTCCTGAATCTGCTACTAGAAAGCTTCCTATCTAAACCGGGGCATCTCCAGATTGGCAAATAAATCACTACAAGAAAGCCTTGTTTACTGCATGGCAGACAGGTACGTCTACCTCCCACCAGCCTGTCTATAGACCATGGATTCTTTATGATTCAATGTGCTACATTGTATTAAAAAGAAGAAAAGCTGATGCGCGTTTCACAAACACGCTTCTTCAGAGATAAAACAAACTGAATCACTGCCTCACAGTGTTTTTTAAAGGAAACAGTGGACAACCCCTGAGCGGTAATTAGCTGATATGGTCTTAGAGATTACAGCCCACTCTCACAGTGCGAGTATCAGTATAAGCATAATATGGAGGAGGGGGAAACCCAGAATCAATCACTAATGAAAAGAATAATACAGTTCTATGCTGAATATCTGTGCAAAACACATGCACAGATAAGTTACTGATGAGAATAAACGTAAAGAACATTCCATCAAAAATAATTCTGTGACCATACGCAAATATATTGTATTAGCAACAGGCTGTTATAAATGTACGTAAATGTGAATAATAAAGTTATTAAGTGATTACTGAAAACACCCATTTACGATAGTGAGCAAGGGTTGATGATCAAAAAATAACCAAAAAATGTAAAAACAAAATAATGCAAAAACAAAGAGATGGTTGAATTCATCATGTATAATTAATATCATCAAGATTAGGATTATAAATGTACATTCAGAGAGAATTATTAATTTAACCCATTAGGTTGCAAGGAGAGAGAGTGTGTGTATGACTGTGTCTCTGTTTCTTTCCTCCCTTCTCAGCAACCACAGTGAATGATCCACTGTACCTCCCTATCCACTACTCTCTTATGGGTGCTACTATATAATATGTATTATATATGCACTCCTGTGTCACTGAGGCAGCTACTAGCAATGTGGGACAGTGTTGCCTGTCATATACAGGGAATGTGTAATTTGTTTGCAGTGAATGTTAGAAAAGATGTGTAGTTGGGTGTAAAAGTATCACAAATGTATCAAGAGATATACACACACACACACACACACAAACCGCATGCAACAATCATGGAGGCGTGCACGCACACACACACACACGCATGCAACAGGCATACACACACATGTAGTGACATACATAAAGAGTGACATACACATTGAAACACACAGAGGCAGAAACATACACACAGACAGAGACACAGACACAGACACACACATGTATATAGAACACACAAGTGAGCCATAATGGGGTGTCTACACCCATTGTTTTTGAAGTATGTGTGTTGGCCACTTTTTTATTATTATTTTTTTCAGGTGGATGTTGAGGGAGGGCATACTCCTTGCATTGATCTTAACAGGAGTGGGCAGGTGGTCTTCAGCCCCCTGCGCACTCCTGTCAAAATCATGCCCCCTCATGTAATGAGGCTTTGTCTTATATAGATATATATCGTGTATGTGAAATGAAAGGTCACATTACCTTTCTTTGGCTGTATACGTAACACACCCTATGGGTGGAGTTCGGCATGTAGGGTTGCAAGAACCTTATGCCTTACACCTTCCGTACCTAACATACTTCTATCCACATAATACTGGGAGTTGATTTGGGCTGCACTTTCCTAAACAAATTAACACCTGGACTCTGCTGCCTGCTATGAATTACCATGGCTAGGCAGTGATTTCCTGTACTAAGTCTGGGAAAATTGGTCCTTGAGCCTCCGCTGGACTACAACTCTATCTGAGAATTATGGTAGTTGTATTCCAAAACAGTTGGCGAGCGGCAGTTTCCCCTGCAGCATCCAGTTCTGCTATAGTCATTCGGTGCTTCTCCACAATTCATGTCATTTCCAGCCAGCTGAGAATAATGGGAATTTTAGACCAACAACAGTTGGAGAGTCTCAAGCTGCCCCTCGTATTGAGGTTGCTCAGCATTTTCAATAAAAGCTTTAGAGCTGGATCACCACAGTACGACTGGACTTCCCAGAGTTCATTTCCATATACAGAGCAACTCCACTATGTAGTGTAAATCCCCTGTTCTGTATGGTTCCCCACATGTTCTTCTGCCAAGCAGCGAGCTCATCACATTTTGAATCTTTCCCGGCCAGTTAGAGGAACACGTGGGGCAGAGCTCTGGTGTATAGAGAACAGAGGATGTAAGATGTGCAGTGGAGCATCTGTGTCTGGAAAAAAGGTCTGATGTTTACTCGTAAAAGTGAGCAGAGCAATAGTATTGTGAGGATCCTATACAACATAACTGTTTAACCCTTTCAGTGTCAAAAATCACTCAAAAGGGGTTAATTAGCAGAGTGGTACACAACACATTGAAATTGCATTGTTCACAAATCTGGTTCTTAACCCCTCGAGTGCCAGAGAGGTAGCCAACGTGCTACCCCTGTTGCACTCAAAGGGTTAAAGGTGTAAATGGTTAATGGAAGGGTTGTGGTTGTCTCTGTCTTTTTCTCTCCACCACCTGACTGTCTGTTATGGCTCCATCCATCCTCTTGGCTCCCCCTTCTCTTCTCCCGTTCAAATACAGACACACAGCAAAAAGACAATGCATTTGCAGAGAGAAAAGCAAACAGAGTCAGATAGGCACATATTAATGCATTTGTACATTGTCTGTCCCTGCTGTCCTGTCTGGGTGCGCTCATGATGTACGCACACAAACAGGAGAGCAGAGACAGAGGACTTGCACACACAGTATCAAATATGTTGCAGTTGGTTTGCACCAGAATTTGTTCAGTTTGTTAGTATATCAGATTTACAGATACTAACTCTGTGCAGAGTCATTCTATATTCATGTCTTTTACACACCTGGGCAATACCACTGCATGTAAGCTAGTTATATAAGAATGTTCTTTGTCATATATGTTACAAGCAGCATTAATGACTTTTCCTGTGAACATGGAGGCTGCATGCTCTCTGAACATCATACAGCAGTGAAAGGGTTGATTGATAAAGTGTCCAACAATTCGCCCACCAGCAGGGAAGGGGACACTTAAGTAACACTTAAAGGGGTGTATCATCTTACCAAATGTTTGTTTTAGCTATTCTAACAATACTGTGTTGTTGTTTTTTTTTTTTTTTTAACGCTATAGAAATCCAGTTTGGGAGCTTACTTTTTCCCCGTGACGTCTTCTCCTCACTCTGATTGGCAATATGCTTGCCGACAAAAATACAGGAGAGATCCTCCTCCACACTGGTCTGTCTGTAAGCAGGAGCACTCTCATTGGTAGAGATCGATATCTAGCCAATGAGAGTGCTGCAGCTTACAGACAGACCAGCATGGAGGAGGATCTCTCCTGTATTCTCGTCTGCAAGCATATTGCCGATCAGAGTTAGGAGAAGACGTCACTGTGAAAAAGTAAGCTCTCAAACTGGATTTCTATAGCGTTTAAAAAACACCCAGCAATATAAAGAATTGTTAGAATAGCTAAAACAAAGAGATTATGGCAAACTTTTTGTAAGGTCATACATCCCTTTTAAACATTTGAATGCCATAAGGATATGCAACTCAGTGTTCGGCAAAGCGTTGCTCAACAGTCAGGCACTCAAAGGTCAAAGACTTAAATGCTAGCTATGTGGTTACATGTATAAGCAGCTGCAATGGATTTTGGATGAAGAATTTCACAAAAGGAAATCTAGATGTTATTATTTTATTATTGTAAACCCTTCACTTATTATTTTTCTCCGGTTAGCATTGCTTGTTGTATGTTATTTTGCTGTGGTTCCTGGTTTTGCTCTGGTAGTACCACCTATGGGTCCTGGTTTTACTCTGGTTCCTCCTCCATTTGCATTTCTTCATTGTCACTGTGCTTTGTTTTTAGTCTGAAAACCAGATACCTGCATAGACAAACAGAAGTAGAGGTAACAAATGTATCAGTAACTTGGTACAATATGAAGAACATTCAACTCATTTTCAGTTTCCATTACTAAATACCTGCTTGTTGGCTACCTACATCTGTATAAATATAAGATTGAGGCAGGGTGATCCAATTAAACAATTCTATATATATGTATACATGAATAAGAACAACGCTATAGTATATGCTAAATGTACAGTGAACAACTATGTAAGCACTTCGCCACATGCTATACGTCAAATGCTATAGGCAAATACAAAGCACTATACACAAAACGCTAAACACAAAATGCAATGTGCCATATGCTGTACGCTAGGAGCCAAAAGCTATATTCCAAATGCTTTAATATAACCTGTATACTTCAAAAGCTATACGCATTACAATAAAAGCTATACACCAAACGCTCTACGCATTATACTAAACTCCATGCACCATACGATATACGCAGTTTGCCAAAAGCTATTCGCCAAATACTAAACGCAATAAGCCAAATGCAATACAAAAAATTATGTACGTCATACACCAAGCACTATGCGCTATTCATCAAACGCTATACACAATCCGTTAAACAATATACGCTAAACACTATACACAATATGCCAAACGCTATAACGCTCTACACGATTCATCAAATGGTATATGGGATAGCAATAACAAAGTGTAGCTCCAAGTCTCCTTTATACTATTTGTCCCATGTAGCTCTGTATTTCAATTCCATCAGGCTTGTAGTTCAATTGTAATTGAATCAGAAAGGATCCCCCTCCCGCCCCTTCTAGCCTCCTCCCATCAGTTGTGGAATCCGGTCCTGGGACTGGATGGATTGCAGTGAGGGACATTCTTCATGCCATGCTCCATGCGAACTGGTTTGGAGAAGCAGAGTGACACAGGGGAAAGGGGTGGGAGGGGTATCCTTTCTGATTCAATTGTGGTTGAACTACAAGCCTGATAGTATTTAAATACAGGTCTACATGGGAAAAATAGTATAAAGAAGACTTGGAGCTGCACTTTGTTACAAGTATTACTATCGCTTTAAGACTTTAATACCAGCAAGTGCTGAACATCTCCTTTATAGTTTGTACAAGAAAATTGAATCATTATGATAATTTCCTCTGTACACTGTTAGTATGTAGTGATATACAAGGCACAGAGGAATGGAAAGCCCCAAAGTAACTAAACCTTTACCCCACTGACTTATCTTCAAGACTCAAGGTTTCAGCTATATTAAAGGGATAGTGATGAAAAGCAGCTCCAATTAATCTTCATAGTGTTTGGGCCATGGAGAATGTTATTTCAGTACTGACAGAGTTGTAGTTCAAGAGTAATTGAATGATAAAGTATCTCCCTGCCACCCCTTTTACTGATGTAACACTGCTCACCTCAGAGCAACAAGACTGTCCGGATGGACTGCAAAGAGGGACAATCTTCAGTGAGCATTAGGAAAAACCTGAAAAAACTGTCAAGGGGGGCAGGGTTTTCCTTATGCTCACAGTAAGTAGATTGTCCCTTGCTGAGATCTGTCTGGTCAAGAGACCAGATTCCATATCTGAGGGGAGGTGGCTTACACTAGGTAAAAGGGGCAGGAGCGGGGATACTTTATCATTCAATTACTCTTGAACTACAACTCTGACAGTATTGAAATAACATTCCCCATGGCCCAAATACTATGAAGATTAACTGGAGCTGCTGTTTTTGTGAAACATTACTATCCCTTTAACCCTCATGTTATACATTTGTTGAAGGACCTTTTTGCAAAGGGAAATGTATATGTTGATTCATTAAAAGGTATCATCAAATGATGAAATATAATTGTACTGTAATATTTCATACGTAATGCAGTGCTGAGTAAACTAATTGTGTTTGGCAAATATTTTTAAAGTCTACTCCAGGACGTTTCAGTTCCAAACACTGATACCATACTACAGACCACTCTGAAACATAAAGTCAACTACAATAAAACTAATTTTTTTAGGTTTTCCATAAATCTAGTAAGAAAAGTGTCTTACCATGCAGGAATTCCTGACAATGAAATCAGAACCATCACACTAAAAATCCCAAATACGAAGATTATCAAAATTGGGACATTCCAACTCTTACTGATTTCCTCAAATATTCGATCATATGCCAAAAGCAGTGGATCTAGTTCATCATCTTCTTGCTTCTTTTTCATTTCTTTTGGCAGTTGCCCCGCTCTTTCCTGACGGTGATCTTTGAACTGGGAATCTGCTAACAACAGAAAGATGGAGGTGGAGTTGAGTGTTGTGACCGGTGATGAGTGTTATAGTTTGCTTGTGAGAGTGGTAAGGCTTGGTGTGGCATAAATTAACCCCTTAATTGCTATTTTATGTTGCACATTGCACAAAGCATGTTTTGACACGTTTATTGCTTTTGACAGTGAAATTATAATTTCAGTTGTCATGATTGTATCCCATCATATTTTTTCATCAGATCCTGCACTTTGTTGGTAATCATCAATATGGAGTGAAACACATCTGAATACCTAAACTGCTTTAATATTAATTCCAAGTAAATAACAAACAGCTATGTGAAAGTGGAAGTAGATCCTGAAACACAATCAAGAAGAAAGTGACTGTCAGCCACAAACCTTGGCTGAGGGCAGTCTCTATAAGCCATGTGTGTGGCTTTCTAACGGGACAGAATCATGCAGGACAAGAGAATGAACTGAACTGTGAGACTTTAGGTTAAGTTTCTTCTCTCTGGACCAATGAGGTAGCCCTGGGGTCTCATTTCAGACCTCCATTCTGCTCTCCTGTTGGTCCTCCAGGGCCCTCAGTCCAAACCCAGCTTCACTGGAAGGTCTGTTCCCAGGTCTGCTGATGAGGCACTATCCTGGTGATTGTTACCCTTTAAGTTACTCCAGACCATCTTTGGATTCAGGGGCACAAGACTGGACATCTATTTGGTGTCCACCATAATTCCTAAATAAATTTAGCTTAAGTACCAATATTGGGTTATCAACCAACATGTGTACCCTTGTTTGTATGCTTATTTGAAAGAGGGATCTTCACTCTTTCATGCCAGAGAAGACTAGTCTAGCTAGACGCTGTGGTAATCTTATGCCTCCTTAAAGCTGCAATTACATTTCCCAAAGAAGAATGTCCTTCATTCAAATTAATAACCAGTATGAGAAGAGGGTGAGAAAACATTTCCTCTGGAGTCACTACTCCTATGCTGGCCAATATACTATTTAGTTTATACTGCCAAAATATCCCTTGACATAGTCACCCCCATGAATTCCTTTGTTAGAAAGGGACAGGCTCCTTTTTCCATTAACAGTCTACAGTAGTAGGGGGATGATGGGATAGTGATCTAGGGCTTCCTTAGAGATCCACTTTCTCTACTTGTGTTTACTTGGCAAAGGAACCCCATGAATATTCCTGTTTAATAGGAAAGACTCCCCTCCAATGATGGTACTCTAGTACCCTAGGAGACAGAGCAGAAAAAGTGACCCCAATCTTATGCTATAAAAACTAGAGAGGATGAAACTAGCAGAGTCTGAGACTCAGTTGTGGCTATGCTGCCTCCTGTTTCCATACTTGTCACACACAATTAATTTCTCTCCTTTATAGTGAATGCAGCTTAGGACCGCAGACTTCACAAACTAAGCCCTTTGTCTCTTAACAGAAGTGTAGTCAGCCAAGTGAACAGTTTTCTGATCCCCATCTACTATGATACTACAAAAGGCTGAGGATGGGTATTTTAGTCCAACAACAGCCGAAGAGATACTTTTTGCCGACCCCTGTTATAGAGACAGAGCAACCCCCCTTTTTATGAAAAATTCATACTACAGGCAGTTCTGTAGATTTTATTTTTCATATGTGTTCTGTATTAAAGGGGAGGTCTGTCACCTAATTTTAGAGCTTGAGTGGGAACAATGTGTTAATCTTGGACAGTTTTCACACAGTCAGACAATTATAAATTTTTACCCAGAATGAAATGTGTATGTGGTTGAGGGTTACACATACTTTGAGGACGGAGGTGAGATTTTTTTTTTTAAATATAGATTGTTGTAATTGGCATCTCATATAGTAACATGAAGACTTAAGAACTTACCTGAACTGCTCAGAACTATCACTTTGATTTTTGGTGCTGGCTTACATAGTACATCAGAAATTAGGCGGACTTCATAGATGCCACTATCATTTTCACTGATGGGATTAATAAGCAAGGAGCAATCTCCATGTTTTAAAGCAGATACAAAAACGTGTGATCTATGTCCGATATCATTCTCCAGCTGTAATAAATTATTGGCAAACACATGGACGACAGGTGTGTAGAGTCCATTTTCCTCGGATAGTTTCCACCACTCCACGGCTAGATGACTAATGTTGTAATTGGTATCTGTGGTAAAGTTATATGGTAGCCACAGAGGGGAACCTGATTCAATGATTTCCTCATCAGTTTTCAGCGTGACTGAAGTAATGTTCACAGCTAAAAAAGGAGAAGAATTTGTTTTTTAAACCAGACATGTCATCAAGTACTAAAACAATTCAAACATTTTGCTCCTATAGGGCTTGTGCATTCTAGCAGAATAATGGGCTTCAGAATCGTAAAATAGGAGGGGTCATGGGAAGCACCAACCACCTATGTAACTATAGAAAAATGTACTTTTGAGCCGAATTAACCCTTTGAGTGCCAGAGAGGTACGCAACACATTGTAAAGCAATGTGTTGCGTACCCCTGTGGTGCTCAAAGGGTTAAAACAGTTTTGAACAGTCCTCCCAGAAAAGCAACAATTTAGCGAGTTTTCTTGTGGAAAGACAAATCCACACCTGTTTCTGAGATCCAGTTGCCCATGTAAGCAGCAATTCAGGGCAAGTAAAACTCTTTTGTTATTTAAAATGGAACTTCAACTTATAACAACTAGGTGATTTTTTTGGTATTTTCTTATAATTACTCCCTTGTTATGTTTGCCACATTTTAGTTGAAATAATACTGTATGGGATATTTAGCATTCCTGATTTTTTCCATTTATGCAAATGAGAAAGAAGTGGCCAGCTTGCCAGCCGGATAATATTAGACTCTGCTCTCCCCTCTACCCACATATTTACACTGCACGCTGCAGCCAGACACCAGCAATCCACACAGATGTTCCTCCTGTCTGACACTGCCTTCCAGATAGATCTAACATTCCTCGCTGCACTCCCTCCCACCTGCCACTCATTGCTGGCCAGATACTAATATTGTAACTGCTTGCCTATCTACTTGCCACTCCCAGCTGTCCAGATTCTAAACTTCCACACTGCTCTCCTTCCCATCTGTCAATCTCGCCAGATAGTACAAGCTAATTTGTGTAAACCAACACATAAAGCTAAATATATGGTACATTACAGTGTAAAAGTGTTAGTAATGTCCCACAAAAAAAAAATCTTTATTATTTTGTAGTGCTTAAAAAGTTCAACTATATGCAACAAATCCTATCTCACAAACCGCTATGGATTGAGAGATATTCATAATAACATAGTAGATAAGGCTGAAAAAAAAATGCGTCCATCAAGTCCAGCCCATGCCAATAACACCCCTGTTGATCCAGAGGAAGGCAACAAAAAAGCCCTCTGGAGCCACTTCCAATCTAGTCCCAAGTGTGTGTGGGGTGGAATTATTCCTTCCTGACTCCAATTGGTAATCAAATAGTTCCCCGGATCAATATCCTATTTGCTTTGAAGCCATCTGTTATAATTGTCAATATTGTTCTGTGCTAGATAAGCATCCATTGCTTTTTTGAATGCAGTTGCATTATCTGCAAGCACAACATCCCGAGGCAAAGAATTCCATAGCCTTACCGCCCTTACTGTAAAGAATCCCTGCCTTTGTTTTAGTCGAAAGCAACTTTTCTTTAGTCTTAAAGGATGACCTCTTGTTCTTAGCTCAGTTCTTGCATAAATAATTCATTGGATAGTTCTTTGTATTGACCTTGAATGTATTTGTAAATGGTAATGATATCACCCCTTAGACATCTCTTCTCTAATGTAAACAAACCCAATTTGGCTAGTCTCTCTTTGTATCTAAGATCCTTCAGTCCCTTTATCAGTTTTGTTGCACGTCTCTGCACCTTTTCCAGTTCAGTAATGTCTTTTTTTATAACAGGCACCCAAAATTGTACTCCATATTCTAGATGAGGCCTAACCAAGGATTTATACAGAGGTAGGATAATATTAGCATCCCTTGCTTCTATACCTCTTTTTATGCAGGCTATTACTCTATTTGCTCTTGCAGCAGTAACTCTGCACAATGCTGCAAAGTCTATTGTCTATCAGTACTCCTAAATCTTTCTCTAATGATGATAACCCAAGTTGTTACCCATTTAGAGTATATGTAGCAAGTTTGTTTCTACAGCCCAAATGCATAACCTTATTTTTATCTACATCAAATGAAATCTGCCACTTTTCTGCCCATTCACTTACTGTAGCATGGCAGTTCGCCTCTACCCATTGCACAATGTGTGGTGCGCTGACCACACATGCCAGTGTGGTAGAATCAATGCCATGTCATCAAGCGGTATCTGAGGAGATTCCATGCTGCAGAATATGCTAAGATGCTGGCAGGGAGGGTTTATCTTTACAGCAAGTTATCATATCTCCTTAGCGGGGTCTGGACAAGGAGTATAGTAACAGCGGCAGTATGTGAGTTCTGGTGTCATGGTGTCTGGATACAGCTGTGCCCCCATATGTTATTTACCACACACACTGTGCACATTACAGTTGCTGATGAGAGGCACATTTCCTGCTCTCCAGGGAAAAATGTATAGTCTAATAACAACACACGCATGATTTTGGAGGAGGGGCAGGTGGAGAAGAATTATAGGCAAACTTCTTCTTTTTTCCACATATACTGGGGGCTAATTATTGCTGCAACTGCCTTAGGCATATCACTGGAGCTAGTCGTGGCAAGTGGAACCTTCATCATCCATCACCCATGTTACTGCTATTGTTGATCCCATTCCCTTTCAGCTGCATAATGACCCTGCTGCTTAAACATCTCAGCAGCAGCAGCAAGAACAGCAGTTGCAAATTCCGAAATTATGGTCTAAGACTCAGGACGGAGGACATTTGACAGTGGTCGCTGGCCAACTTCACCTGCCCAGTAAAGCATTTTTTCCCTCAGGGCTTGTGCTTTAAAAAAATAAATAGATAATAAAGAAAAAAAACAGTCGTACAAAAAAAAATAGACAATTTTTGGGGGTTAGTTTCTAACAAGCCTAAGTGTTGCAAATCAATGTTTCCTTAGGGCTTGGGCCTCTAACAACAAATCTGACAAATTCTCTACAAAGTAGTCTATTAAGTCAAGTGGTAGATTATGTCAGGGGGTTTCTGTCTATCACTTTACATACAAATTTATTATTTTATTTTATTGATTTCTTTTTTAACTGTCCCCCAATAGCAGTCAAGAAACCCCCCAAAACAAATTCCCTGTTCAACTGATTCATTCCCCAGACTCCACCCACCAAAAAAAGCACCCTCCTCAGATCCCTTTTATACCATGTCTTATTTTTTTTATTTAGGATTTATTTTTTATTAACTGCCCCCCAATCCCAGTAAACAACCTCCAAAAAATCATCCCCTGTTCAACTGATTATTTCCCCACACCCCACCAACACAGCCACCCTCCTGCCCCTTTTATACTATGCCTTTGGGAAATAAAATAATATTTGCTATGTGTTGTTTCAATGTTCCCATTCATTTAAATGGAATGAGCTAGGTGAAAAAAGCGTGACAAAGTGGAATATCTGTACATTTTGCTGGGATTTTTTTTGCCAAGCTGAATGTGCCATTTTTTATCGATTTCAGTTTGAGGCAAAAAGTTTTGCCCATCCCTAGTGGTACGCTGCCTCAAGTTCTATGTGCACCATACTGATTCTATACGTAAAACTGATGCCTTATTAGTCCTAAGGCAGGTATGGCTGTGTCCAAGGACACTATTGAGTCTTGGATTATGTCTACCATTCCCAAGGCTTACGAACTCAGGAAGAAACATGTCCCTTTCCACATTACTGCTCACTCCACCAGGTCTGCTGGGTCCTCCTGGACCTACAAAAATCAGGCCTCGGGCTGTACAGCTGTTCAAGGCAGCCACTTGGACTTCTGCGCCACCTTTGCCAAACACTTTTGTGTTGATTTTCTGGCTTCGGCTGAAGCCAGCTTTGGCAGGAAGGTCCTGAAGGTAGTTCTGCCTGTTTAGGACCTTTACATTCTTATGCCTTACTGCTATTTAATTGTTTTAGCCCGGTTGGCTTTTGTTCATGTGTGCTGTGATATTTTTATTCCGTTTCTGTTGACACTTAGTTATGTTTGGCCTGTTCTTGTCTTTGATAGTCCTTGGGGAGTCAGGTATCATGGGGACGGCACTTGGTCCTTTCCTTCTCTCCCACCCTGGGAGCTTAATGTTGGTAAATCCCCATGGTGCCTGCATGTTATATTGGAAGACAGAGAAAAGAGGATTTTGGTCTTACCAGTTAAATACTTTTCTCTTAGGCCATATGACATACAAGTCTCCAACCCAGTGAAAGGGACCAAGCTTGGTCTCCCTTAGCTGGACGTGGCAGATCGCTTGGGTATGTTCATCACAGGAGTTTTACTTTCTTTTTTCTTGCTGTCCTATTTAGTAGGCTTGTCTCAAGTCAAACTGGGGTGGGGCTAGTGGGATAACCTGATAAGGAGGCTCCAACCACATCTTTTTTGTAGAAATGTTCGGGCTACAAGGATGAGCTGTCATCTCCCCATGGTACCTGTATGTCATAGACTAAGAGTAAAGGATTTAACAGGTAAGACTAAAATCCTATTTTTTCTCATGTTTCAGTCTGAGATGACAAATTTCACACATCCTATATTATGGAAGTACGAATTCTACTTGTCATAGAAACATATGTTTAAATCTGCAAAGTTTTCATGCAAAAATCATTGGTGTTAGCGAAAAGCCAACTACTCTTTATTTTTTATGAGTGAGATTTCCTATTCACAAAATGGAAAATTCTGGATTTTCCATGGAAAAAGGACTTTTCTCTCACCATATTTCTGAGACGCAATGGATCTCTGTATTCCCTGCTATTCAATGCACATAAAACTGTATTGTTATTTAAACTGAAACACCACCTTATAACAAAATCCCAGCCAGATAATAATATTACTTTCTGCACTCCCTTCCTACCTGACGCTCCCTGCTAGGTGCATATTTACACTGCAGCCAGATACTAACATTCAACACAATTTTTCCTCCTATCTGCATTTACTACCAGCCAGATACATTCCACACTGCTCTCCCTTCCCCCGGTCACTCTGATGGCCAAATACTGACAATTCACAATTCATTTATTAAGTATAGGACTGACATTTGTCGAATATATGTGGTTCCTGTGGTACCCCATTTTGGTCTGGTTTTCTCTCGTGAGGTACCCCGTTTTGCTCTGATTTTGACTCCTGTGGTACCCCATTTTCTCTGGTTTTGACTCCTGTGATATGCCATTTTTCTTTTATCTTGTCTCCAGTTGTACACCATTTTGCTCTGGTTTTCTGTCCTGTGGTACCACATTTTGTTCTGGGTTTACCACCTTTACCTCTAAAACAGTGGTTCTCAATCTTTTTTTGTTCGGAGCACCCCTAACACACAATCTAGAACATTCAGGACACACCTAACATACTTAATGTACTTTATCAAGGGCATAAGAAGGGTAAAATACATAAATATACAGTTATTATTAGGTCTTATAATCTTAATAACAAAACTAAACTAAACATATTGTGCCTAATAATTTCTATAAATCTTTATTTAAATGTTCATATATGTTTTCTTCTTCAGTCTATAATACAGACACCTGCAAAGACAAAAAGAAGTAGATGTCATTAATGTTTCAGTAACTTGATACAATATGTTCTGCGTCAAACAAATCTTGCTAAGATATCTCCCCATAGAAAATGAAAATTAGCTAGCAGAGAGGAAGATATGGATTGCACTATTCCTGTGGTGGTGGAATAGCTAATATTATGAAGATATGTCATGTTCTTTAAAAAAATACTTTTGAATTTACCTCCATGTTATATAATTGGTCAGGATGCATTAAATACACAAGTGCTTTGAAAGCACAGACTATATCTGCATAACAGACACCATTTCAGTAACATGGACCAGCAATTTCAGATTAACCTGCCTGTTGTTTTTTTCTCGTTTAACAGACTGTGGGCTAGATTCTATTACAGGTGCTAATTTTATCTCTGCTTGTATCTCCAGTTTTCCCCATAGACTTCAATAGGAACATGTTTGATAAAACAGGTGTTAATATTTAGCACCTGCAATAGAATTTGGCCCTGTAAGCTCTAATATTCATTGATTTATTTTTATTCTACGTCAGACAGGAAACATTCTGCTCTCGCTATGGAGATTTCAACTCCCATCAGCCAATCTGTGTATATATATTTTGATATATGACCCACAATTCCCCTTTCTTCCAGGTGCCATATGTATTTCGGTACTTGAAGGGCTTAAATTAATGGGTAGGGTATGGAGCACTGGAAAGATAGCACGGTGAAGGGAAGGGATAAAGGTGCCTTTGGACACCAGAGAGGTAAATCTGAGTGCTAACAGCTCGCTATACCAGCAAACTCCTGAAACATGCATTTTGTCTCTCTATGAAAAAATGCTAGTGATCAAGACTTACAATAAAATAATCCAATGTAATCCTGAATGACCTAGAGGAAAGGTGATAGACCTATGGCAATTCATTGCAGTGGATAATTGATTACAACTCTCGGGGTGATGTAAGTTAAACTCAAATAACAGCTGAAGGATGTAACGTTTCCCTTTCACCACAATGTTATATATGGGGGTGGGGAGTTATAACAATATTTGCGTCCCTTTATATAACTGTTTAAAAGTGTATATTATTCACTATCAGTTTTGTGGAGTGGTCTGATGTGTATGGGCTTTAAAGGGATAGTAATGTTTCACAAAAACAGCAGCTCCAATTAATCTTCATAGTATTTGGGCCATGGAGAGTGTTATTTCAATACTATCAGAGTTGTAGTTCAAGAATAATTGAATTATAACGTATTCCCCTCCCGCCCATTTTACCTAGTGTAAGCCACCTCCCCTCAGATGTGGAATCTGGTCTTTAGACCAGACAGCTCACAGCAAGGGACAATCTTCTTACTGCGAGCATAAGGAAAACCCTTCAATTACTCTTAAACTACAACTCTGACAGTATTGAAATAACACCCTACAAGGCCCAAATACTATGAAGATTAATTTGAGCTGCTTTTATTGTGAAGCATTACTATCCCTTTATATCCAAATTCTTCCAGATCGCTCCAATGGAATCAGATCAGTCAGAATGTGCTTGAACATTACATAATCTGGGATTAGACATAGTGAATTAAAGTGTTAGTAATGTCTAAAAAAAGTTTTTTGCATTTAGAAGAGCTTAAAAAGCTGAGCTAAATGTAAAAAATGTATCTCTCAAACTGCTATGGTTTAAGAGATACGGGAGTTTAAAGTTTGCTGTTTCTTACTGACAGCTGTAAAGCTGTCAGCAGGAGATTCGTGTCGATCGACACGGAGGCACTTGAGAAGTGCCGAGA
The DNA here is from genome assembly GCA_037306005.1 of Rhinophrynus dorsalis. Classification (NCBI taxonomy): domain Eukaryota; kingdom Metazoa; phylum Chordata; class Amphibia; order Anura; family Rhinophrynidae; genus Rhinophrynus; species Rhinophrynus dorsalis. Next base: position 186,372 of record JBBDGT010000367.1, read on the forward strand.
TCTTGTTACTTAACACGGAATCCCTTCATTGTAATGGTCTAAATTGTGTGCCTGAACACCAGGCACTCAATGAACATATTCATCCATTCATGTTAAGCCTTAAATCCCAGCAAGTGCTTAATGTCTCCTTTATAATATCACAATAAAATGGAATCATTAAATGATGTACATTGTTAGTATGTAGTGATATACAAGGCACAGAGGAATGGAAAGCCTCAAAACAACTAAACCTTTACCCCACTGGTTTATCTTCTATACTGCAGTAATGTTTAAGCTATATTAAACCTCATGCTATAACGTCTACTTAAGAATGGGAAATGTATATGTTGGCTGATTAAAAGCAAATGATGAAATACATTTGTACAATAATATTTTATATGCAATGCAGTGTTGAGTAAACTAACAGCATTTGGCAAATATTTTAAAATCATATTCTGGGACTTTCCAATTCCAAACTCAGATACCATACTACAGACCACTCTGAAGCATAAAGTCAGGTACAAAAACCTACTCTTTTTTGTAAAAAGAACTGTTAGATTATGAAAAGTGTCTTACCATGCAACAATTCCTGTCATGGAAATCATGAGCATGAAGCCTATAAGTAGTAGTCCACAGATTGTCAATGGTAATAAAATCCATTCGTCATATAGGCGCTGGTATACGGCAACACATGACATAAACCGTGTATCTGATGTATCGTATTCTAGTATTCCTTTTGGCATTTGTACCGCTCTCTCCTCAGGCTGATCTTCCAGCTGGGAATCTGTTAACAACAGAAAGATGGATTACATGGAGCTTCCTCCTCACACAGAAACAGAGGTAAAGTTGAGTTTGTGAAAGGTGATGAGTTACTGTTTTGCAATGCTTTGCATACCCCTCTGGCACCCAAAGGGTTAAGTTGAGGTAATATAGCAATATAAAACACGGTGGCTCTTCAGTTGAGGAAACATAGCAATATGCCGAGGGAACAAATAAAAAGTGGTGTTTGAGGCTTGCCCTCTGTAACATACAGCAAAGCATCTCTCTCCCTTTAAGAAGAAAGGGCGGGAATCAGGAAGTGGAGGAGTGACAGCTGAAAACAGAAAATTAGTGAGGTTGACTGAAGAGATGAAAAGAGTTAAATACAAGAGTTGCTATTAAGTTTATACCTGAGTGTTTGTATTTTATGGAAACATTACACCCTCATACTGACACAGACTGTATGGAGGGTTACAGTTATCTGAGGGAGGTGAAACAGTGTGTTTGTGGGGTCATGATCTTGAGTGAGAGTGTGTGTGGACCAGGAGAAGTTACTGATATCCCGACTTCAGGAGCGAGTGGCAGCTATATTTTTTTTTGTCAGTTGGATAGTGGTGGGCGGGCTGGAGGGGGCAGGCCAACTCCCTGTATGATAATGTCCCCATTAAATCACCCAATGGGAGCAGTAACATCCTCATTGAATCCCCCAATGGGAGTTGTGTCTCCTAATGAGACATACATTATGTAATGAGGCATTCTGTTCAATGTGTGTTTGATTTCTGAGGAGACATAAATTATGTTCTATGTGTGAGTTACCATAAATTATGCAATGAGGCTTATTCTTTTATATATATATAGATAGATTATAGCAGTTTGAATAATCAGGAAGTAAATTTACTGTGTTTACTTCCTCATAGTTCTAACTGATAGGAAGTGACAGGCAGTTTCTATCACATTCTATGGAGAACTGTATATTTCTGACTTTGCTGACTTTCTTCTCCATTAGAATCTAACAGGAAATCTAATTAGAATTTGACCACTAGAGGGCACTGCTAATGTAAAAAAACATGGGTTTAAACTGTAATAACTCTGTAAATATAAAGCTCTTGGCAGTGGGAGTACCCTTATTTTACTCAATAGGAAAATCCCTACAATATATAATTTTTCATAAAAAAAGTTACTGCTTCTTTAAGGCAGACGCGTTGTCTCGCCAGTTTTGCATGCCTTTTTCCATTTATGGTACTTTTGTGCCCACAAGAGATAGAGCAGAGAAAATTACCCCGCTCTCATGTTGTAAAAAGAGGATGAAAGAGGATGAAAATAGCAGAGTCTGAGACTCGATTGTGTTTATGCTGCCTCCTAATTCCATACTTGTCACAATTCATTTCTCTTCTTTATTATGAATGCAGCCTATGACCACAGTCTTCACAAATTAAGCCCTTTGTCTCTTATCAGAAGTATAATCAGCCAAGTAAACAGTTTTCTGATCCCCATCTACTGTGAGGCTACAAAAGGCTGAGGATGGGTATTTTAGTCCAACAACAGCCGAAGAGATACTTGTTGCCGACCCCTGTTATAGAGACAGAGCAACCCCCCTTTTTATGAAAAATTCATAATACAGGCAGTTCTGTAGATTTGATTTTTCATATTTGTTCTGTTTTAAAGGGGAGGTCTGTCACCTAATTTTAGAGCTTGAGTGGGAACAATGTGTTAATCTTGGACAGTTTTTACACAGTCAGACAATGATACATTTTTACCCAGAATGAAATGTGTATGTGGTTGAGGGTTACACATACTTTGAGGACAGAGGTGAGATTTTTTTTTAAAATATAGATTGTTGTATGGGGGTAATTGGCATCTCATATAGTAACATGAAGACTTAAGAAATTACCTGAACTGCTCAGAACTAGCACTTTGATTTTTGGTGCTGGCTGATATAGTACATCAGAAATTAGGCGGACTTCATAGATGCCACTATAATTTTCACTGATGGGATTAATAAGCAAGGAGCAATCTCCATGTTTTAAAGCAGATACAAAAACGTGTGCTCTATGTCCGATATCATTCTCCAGCTGTAATAAATTATTGGCAAACACATGGACGACAGGTGTGTAGAGTCCATTTTCCTCGGATAGTTTCCACCACTCCACGGCTAGATGACTAATGTTGTAATTGGTATCTGTGGTAAAGTTACATGGTAGCCACAGAGGGGAACCTGATTCAATGATTGCCTCATCAGTTTTCAGCGTGACTGAAGTAATGTTCACAGCTAAAAAAGGAGAAGAATTTGTTTTTTAAACCAGACATGTCATCAAGTACTAAAACAATTCAAACATTTTGCTCCTATAGGGCTTGTGCATTCTAGCAGAATAATGGGCTTCAGAATCTTAAAATAGGAGGGGTCATGGGAAGCACCAACCACCTATGTAACTATAGAAAAATGTACTTTTGAGACGAATTAACCCTTTGAGTGCCAGAGAGGTACGCAACACATTGTAAAGCAATGTGTTGCGTACCCCTGTGGCGCTCAAAGGGTTAAAACTGTTTTGAACAGTCCTCCCAGAAAAGCAACAATTTAGCGAGTTTTCTTGTGGAAAGACAAATCCACACCTGTTTCTGAGATCCAGATGCCCATGTAAGCAGCAATTCAGGGCAAGTAAAACTCTTTTGTTATTTAAAATGGAACTTCAACTTATAACAATTAGGTGATTTTTTTGGTATTTTCTTATAATTACTCCCTTGTTATGTTTGCCACATTTTAGTTGAAATAATACTGTATGGGATATTTAGCATTACTGATTTTTTCCATTTACGCAAATGAGAAAGAAGTGGCCAGCTTGCCAGCCGGATAATATTAGACTCTGCTCTCCCCTCTACCCACATATTTACACTGCACGCTGCAGCCAGATACCAGCAATCCACACAGATGTTCCTCCTGTCTGACACTGCCTTCCAGATAGATCTAACATTCCTCACTGCACTCCCTCCCACCTGCCACTCACTGCTGGCCAGATACTAATATTGTAACTGCTTGCCTATCTACTTGCCACTCCCAGCTGTCCAGATTCTAAACTTCCACACTGCTCTCCTTCCCATCTGTCAATCTTGCCAGATAGTACAAGCTAATTTGTGTAAACCAACATATAAAGCTAAATATATGGTACATTACAGTGTAAAAGTGTTAGTAATGTCCCAGAAAAAAAATCTTTATTATTTTGTAGTGCTTAAAAAGTTCAACTATATGCAACAAATCCTATCTCACAAACCGCTATGGTTTGAGAGATATTCATAGTAACATAGTAGATAAGGCTGAAAAAAAAACATGCGTCCATCAAGTCCAGCCCATGCCAATAACACCCCTGTTGATCCAGAGGAAGGCAACAAAAAAGCCCTCTGGAGCCACTTCCAATCTAGTACCAAGTGTGTGTGGGGTGGAATTATTCCTTCCTGACTCCAATTGGTAATCAAATAGTTCCCCGGATCAATATCCTATTTGCTTTGAAGCCATCTGTTATAATTGTCAATATTGTTCTGTGCTAGATAGGCATCCATTGCTTTTTTGAATGCAGTTGCATTATCTGCAAGCACAACATCCCGAGGCAAAGAATTCCATAGCCTTACCGCCCTTACTGTAAAGAATCCCTGCCTTTGTTTTAGTCGAAAGCAACTTTTCTTTAGTCTTAAAGGATGACCTCTTGTTCTTAGCCCAGTTCTTGCATAAATAATTCATTGGATAGTTCTTTGTATTGACCTTGAATGTATTTGTAAATGGTAATCATATCACCCCTTAGACATCTCTTCTCTAATGTAAACAAACCCAGTTTGGCTAGTCTCTCTTTGTTTCTAAGATCCTTCAGTCCCTTTATCAGTTTTGTTGCACGTCTCTGCAACTTTTCCAGTTCAGTAATGTCTTTTTTTATAACAGGCACCCAAAATTGTACTCCATATTCTAGATGAGGCCTAACCAAGGATTTATACAGAGGTTGGATAATATTAGAATCCCTTGCTACTATACCTCTTTTTATGCAGGCTAGTACTCTATTTGCTCTTGCAGCAGTGACTCTGCACAATGCTGCAAAGTCTATTGTCTATCAGTACTCCTAAATCTTTCTCTAATGATGATATCACTCTCGGGGTGATGTAAGTTAAACCCAAATAACAGCTGAAGGATGTAACGTTTCCCTTTCACCACAATGTTATATATGGGGGTGGGGAGTTTTAACAATATTTGCGTCCCTTTATATAACTGTTTAAATGTGTATATTATTCACTATCAGTTTTGTGGAGTGGTCTGATGTGTATGGGCTTTAAAGGGATAGTAATGTTTCACAAAAACAGCAGCTCCAATTAATCTTCATAGTATTTGGGCCATGGAGAGTGTTATTTCAATACTATCAGAGTTGTAGTTCAAGAATAATTGAATTATAACGTATCCCCCTCCCGCCCATTTTACCTAGTGTAAGCCACCTCCCCTCAGATGTGGAATCTGGTCTTTAGACCAGACAGCTCACAGCAAGGGACAATCTTCTTACTGCGAGCATAAGGAAAACCCTTCAATTACTCTTAAACTACAACTCTGACAGTATTGAAATAACACCCTACAAGGCCCAAATACTATGAAGATTGATTTGAGCTGTTTTTATTGTGAAGTATTCCTATCCCTTTATATCCAAATTCTTCCAGATCGCTCCAATGGAATCAGATCAGTCAGAATGTGCTTGAACATTACATAATCTGGGATTAGACATAGTGAATTAAAGAGTTAGTAATGTCTAAAAAAAGTTTTTTGCATTTAGAAGAGCTTAAAAAGCTGAGCTAAATGTAAAAAAATATATCTCTCAAACCGCTATGGTTTAAGAGATACGGGAGTTTAAAGTTCGCTGTTTCTTACTGACAGCTGTAAAGCTGTCAGCAGGAGATTAGTGTCGATCTACACGGAGGCGCTTGAGAAGTGCCGAGATCTTGTTACTTAACACGGAATCCCTTCATTGTAATGGTCTAAATTGTGTGCCTGAACACCAGGCACTCAATGAACATATTCATCCATTCATGTTAAGCCTTAAATCCCAGCAAGTGCTTAATGTCTCCTTTATAATATCACAATAAAATGGAATCATTATGATGATGTACATTGTTAGTATGTAGTGATATACAAGGCACAGAGGAATGGAAAGCCTCAAAACAACTAAACATTTACCCCATTGGTTTATCTTCTATACTGCAGTAATGTTTAAGCTATATTAAACCTCATGCTATAACGTCTACTTAAGAATGGGAAATGTATATGTTGGCTGATTAAAAGCAAATGATGAAATACATTTGTACAATAATATTTTATATGTAATGCAGTGTTGAGTAAACTAACAGCATTTGGCAAATATTTTAAAATCATATTCTGGGACTTTCCAATTCCAAACTCAGATACCATACTACAGACCACTCTGAAGCATAAAGTCAGGTACAAAAACCTACTCGTTTTTGTAAAAAGAACTGTTAGATTATGAAAAGTGTCTTACCATGCAACAATTCCTGTCATGGAAATCATGAGCATGAAGCCTATAAGTAGTAGTCCACAGATTGTCAATGGTAATACAATCCATTCGTCATATAGGCGCTGGTATGCGGCAACATATGACATAAACCGTGTATCTGATGTATCGTGTTCTAGTATTCCTTTTGGCATTTGTACCGCTCTCTCCTCAGGCTGATCTTCCAGCTGGGAATCTGTTAACAACAGAAAGATGGATTACATGGAGCTTCCTCCTCACACAGAAACAGAAGTAAAGTTGAGTTTGTGAAAGGTGATGAGTTACTGTTTTGCAATGCTTTGCATACCCCTCTGGCACCCAAAGGGTTAAGTTGAGATAATATAGCAATATAACACACGGTGGCTCTTCAGTTGAGGCAACGTAGCAATATGCCGAGGGAACAAATAGAAAGTGGCGTTTGAGGCTTGCCCTCTGTAACATACAGCAAAGCATCTCTCTCCCTTTAAGAAGAAAGGGCGGGAATCAGGAAGTGGAGGAGTGACAGCTGAAAACAGACAATTAGTGAGGTTGACTGAAGAGATGAAAAGAGTTAAATACAAGAGTTGCTATTAAGTTTATACCTGAGTGTTTGTATTTTATGGAAACATTACACCCTCATACTGACACAGAGTGTATGGAGGGTTACAGTTATCTGAGGGAGGTGAAACAGTGTGTTTGTGGGGTCATGATCTTGAGTGAGAGTGTGTGTGGACCAGGAGAAGTTACTGATATCCCTACTTCAGGAGCGAGTGGCAGCTATATTTTTTTTTGTCAGTTGGATAGTGGTGGGCAGGCTGGAGGGGGTAGGCCAACTCCCTGTATGATAATGTCCCCATTAAATCACCCAATGGGAGCAGTAACATCCTCATTGAATCACCCAATGGGAGATGTGTCTCCTAATGAGAAATACATTATGTAATGAGGCATTCTGTTTAATGTGTGTTTGTTTTCTGAGGAGACATAAATTATGTTCTATGTGTGAGTTACCATAAATTATGCAATGAGGCTTAATCTTTTATGTATATATAGATAGATTATAGCAGTTTGAATAATCAGGAAGTAAATTTACTGTGTTTACTTCCTTATAGTTCTAACTGATAGGAAGTGACAGGCAGTTTCTATCACATTCTATGGAGAACTGTATATTTCTGACTTTGCTGACTTTCTTCTCCATTAGAATCTAACAGGAAATCTAATTAGAATTTGACCACTAGAGGGCACTGCTAATGTAAAAAAACATGGGTTTAAACTGTAATAACTCTGTAAATATAAAGCTCTCGGCAGTGGGAGTACCCTTATTTTACTCAATAGGAAAATCCCTACAATATATATTTTTTCATAAAAAAAGTTACTGCTTCTTTAAGGCAGACGCGTTGTCTCGCCAGTTTTGCATGCCTTTTTCCATTTATGGTACTTTTGTGCCCACAAGAGATAGAGCAGAGAAAATTACCCCGCTCTCATGTTGTAAAAAGAGGATGAAAGAGGATGGAAATAGCAGAGTCTGAGACTCGGTTGTGTTTATGCTGCCTCCTAATTCCATACTTGTCACAATTCATTTCTCTTCTTTATTGTGAATGCAGCCTATGACCACAGTCTTCACAAATTAAGCCCTTTGTCTCTTATCAGAAGTATAATCAGCCAAGTAAACAGTTTTCTGATCCCCATCTACTGTGAGGCTACAAAAGGCTGAGGATGGGTATTTTAGTCCAACAACAGCCGAAGAGATACTTGTTGCCGACCCCTGTTATAGAGACAGAGCAACCCCCCTTTTTATGAAAAACTCATACTACAGGCAGTTCTGTAGATTTGATTTTTCATATGTGTTCTGTATTAAAGGGGAGGTCTGTCACCTAATTTTAGAGCTTGAGTGGGAACAATGTGTTAATCTTGGACAGTTTTTACACAGTCAGACAATGATACATTTTTACCCAGAATGAAATGTGTATGTGGTTGAGGGTTACACATACTTTGAGGACAGAGGTGAGATTTTTTTTTTAAATATAGATTGTTGTATGGGGGTAATTGGCATCTCATATAGTTACATGAAGACTTAAGAACTTACCTGAACTTCTCAGAACTAGCACTTTGATTTTTGGTGCTGGCTTATATAGTACATCAGAAATTAGGCGGACTTCATAGATGCCACAATCATTTTCACTGATGGGATTAATAAGCAAGGAGCACTCTCCATGTTTTAAAGCAGATACAAAAACGTGTGCTCTATGTCCGATATCATTCTCCAGCTGTAATAAATTATTGGCAAACACATGGACGACAGGTGTGTAGAGTCCATTTTCCTCGGATAGTTTCCCCCACTCCACGGCTAGATGACTAATGTTGTAATTGGTATCTGTGGTAAAGTTACATGGTAGCCACAGAGGGGAACCTGATTCAATGATTGCCTCATCAGTTTTCAGAGTGACTGAAGTAATGTTCACAGCTAAAAAAGGAGAAGAATTTTTGTTTTAAACCAGACATGTCATCAAGTACTAAAACAATTCAAACATTTTGCTCCTATAGGGCTTGTGCATTCTAGCAGAATAATGGGCTTCAGAATCTTAAAATAGGAGGGGTCATGGGAAGCACCAACCACCTATGTAACTATAGAAAAATGTACTTTTGAGCCGAATTAACCCTTTGAGTGCCAGAGAGGTACGCAACACATTGTAAAGCAATGTGTTGCGTACCCCTGTGGCGCTCAAAGGGTTAAAACAGTTTTGAACAGTCCTCCCAGAAAAGCAACAATTTAGCGAGTTTTCTTGTGGAAAGACAAATCCACACCTGTTTCTGAGATCCAGTTGCCCATGTAAGCAGCAATTCAGGGCAAGTAAAACTCTTTTGTTATTTAAAATGGAACTTCAACTTATAACAATTAGGTGATTTTTTTGGTATTTTCTTATAATTACTCCCTTGTTATGTTTGCCACATTTTAGTTGAAATAATACTGTATGGGATATTTAGCATTACTGATTTTTTCCATTTATGCAAATGAGAAAGAAGTGGCCAGCTTGCCAGCCGGATAATATTAGACTCTGCTCTCCCCTCTACCCACATATTTACACTGCACGCTGCAGCCAGATACCAGCAATCCACACAGATGTTCCTCCTGTCTGACACTGCCTTCCAGATAGATCTAACATTCCTCACTGCACTCCCTCCCACCTGCCACTCACTGCTGGCCAGATACTAATATTGTAACTGCTTGCCTATCTACTTGCCACTCCCAGCTGTCCAGATTCTAAACTTCCACACTGCTCTCCTTCCCATCTGTCAATCTTGCCAGATAGTACAAGCTAATTTGTGTAAACCAACATATAAAGCTAAATATATGGTACATTACAGTGTAAAAGTGTTAGTAATGTCCCAGAAAAAATATCTTTATTATTTTGTAGTGCTTAAAAAGTTCAACTATATGCAACAAATCCTATCTCACAAACCGCTATGGTTTGAGAGATATTCATAGTAACATAGTAGATAAGGCTGAAAAATAAACATGCGTCCATCAAGTCCAGCCCATGCCAATAACACCCCTGTTGATCCAGAGGAAGGCAACAAAAAAGCCCTCTGGAGCCACTTCCAATCTAGTACCAAGTGTGTGTGGGGTGGAATTATTCCTTCCTGACTCCAATTGGTAATCAAATAGTTCCCCGGATCAATATCCTATTTGCTTTGAAGCCATCTGTTATAATTGTCAATATTGTTCTGTGCTAGATAGGCATCCATTGCTTTTTTGAATGCAGTTGCATTATCTGCAAGCACAACATCCCGAGGCAAAGAATTCCATAGCCTTACCGCCCTTACTGTAAAGAATCCCTGCCTTTGTTTTAGTCGAAAGCAACTTTTCTTTAGTCTTAAAGGATGACCTCTTGTTCTTAGCCCAGTTCTTGCATAAATAATTCATTGGATAGTTCTTTGTATTGACCTTGAATGTATTTGTAAATGGTAATCATATCACCCCTTAGACATCTCTTCTCTAATGTAAACAAACCCAGTTTGGCTAGTCTCTCTTTGTTTCTAAGATCCTTCAGTCCCTTTATCAGTTTTGTTGCACGTCTCTGCAACTTTTCCAGTTCAGTAATGTCTTTTTTTATAACAGGCACCCAAAATTGTACTCCATATTCTAGATGAGGCCTAACCAAGGATTTATACAGAGGTTGGATAATATTAGCATCCCTTGCTACTATACCTCTTTTTATGCAGGCTAGTACTCTATTTGCTCTTGCAGCAGTGACTCTGCACAATGCTGCAAAGTCTATTGTCTATCAGTACTCCTAAATCTTTCTCTAATGATGATATCACTCTCGGGGTGATGTAAGTTAAACCCAAATAACAGCTGAAGGATGTAACGTTTCCCTTTCACCACAATGTTATATATGGGGGTGGGGAGTTTTAACAATATTTGCGTCCCTTTATATAACTGTTTAAATGTGTATATTATTCACTATCAGTTTTGTGGAGTGGTCTGATGTGTATGGGCTTTAAAGGGATAGTAATGTTTCACAAAAACAGCAGCTCCAATTAATCTTCATAGTATTTGGGCCATGGAGAGTGTTATTTCAATACTATCAGAGTTGTAGTTCAAGAATAATTGAATTATAACGTATCCCCCTCCCGCCCATTTTACCTAGTGTAAGCCACCTCCCCTCAGATGTGGAATCTGGTCTTTAGACCAGACAGCTCACAGCAAGGGGCAATCTTCTTACTGCGAGCATAAGGAAAACCCTTCAATTACTCTTAAACTACAACTCTGACAGTATTGAAATAACACCCTACAAGGCCCAAATACTATGAAGATTGATTTGAGCTGCTTTTATTGTGAAGCATTCCTATCCCTTTATATCCAAATTCTTCCAGATCGCTCCAATGGAATCAGATCAGTCAGAATGTGCTTGAACATTACATAATCTGGGATTAGACATAGTGAATTAAAGTGTTAGTAATGTCTAAAAAAAGTTTTTTGCATTTAGAAGAGCTTAAAAAGCTGAGCTAAATGTAAAAAAATATATCTCTCAAACCGCTATGGTTTAAGAGATACGGGAGTTTAAAGTTCTCTGTTTCTTACTGACAGCTGTAAAGCTGTCAGCAGGAGATTTGTGTCGATCGACACGGAGGCGCTTGAGAAGTGCCGAGATCTTGTTACTTAACACGGAATCCCTTCATTGTAATGGTCTAAATTGTGTGCCTGAACACCAGGCACTCAATGAACATATTCATCCATTCATGTTAAGCCTTAAATCCCAGCAAGTGCTTAATGTCTCCTTTATAATATCACAATAAAATGGAATCATTATGATGATGTACATTGTTAGTACGTAGTGATATACAAGGCACAGAGGAATGGAAAGCCTCAAAACAACTAAACATTTACCCCACTGGTTTATCTTCTATACTGCAGTAATGTTTAAGCTATAATAAACCTCATGCTATAACGTCTACTTAAGAATGGGAAATGTATATGTTGGCTGATTAAAAGCAAATGATGAAATACATTTGTACAATAATATTTTATATGCAATGCAGTGTTGAGTAAACTAACAGCATTTGGCAAATATTTTAAAATCATATTCTGGGACTTTCCAATTCCAAACTCAGATACCATACTACAGACCACTCTGAAGCATAAAGTCAGGTACAAAAACCTACTCGTTTTTGTAAAAAGAACTGTTAGATTATGAAAAGTGTCTTACCATGCAACAATTCCTGTCATGGAAATCATGAGCATGAAGCCTATAAGTAGTAGTCCACAGATTGTCAATGGTAATACAATCCATTCGTCATATAGGCGCTGGTATGCGGCAACATATGACATAAACCGTGTATCTGATGTATCGTGTTCTAGTATTCCTTTTGGCATTTGTACCGCTCTCTCCTCAGGCTGATCTTCCAGCTGGGAATCTGTTAACAACAGAAAGATGGATTACATGGAGCTTCCTCCTCACACAGAAACAGAAGTAAAGTTGAGTTTGTGAAAGGTGATGAGTTACTGTTTTGCAATGCTTTGCATACCCCTCTGGCACCCAAAGGGTTAAGTTGAGATAATATAGCAATATAACACACGGTGGCTCTTCAGTTGAGGCAACGTAGCAATATGCCGAGGGAACAAATAGAAAGTGGTGTTTGAGGCTTGCCCTCTGTAACATACAGCAAAGCATTTCTCTCCCTTTAAGAAGAAAGGGCGGAAATCAGGAAGTGGAGGAGTAACAGCTGAAAACAGATAATTAGTGAGGTTGACTGAAGAGATGAAAAGAGTTAAATACAAGAGTTGCTATTAAGTTTATACATCAGTGTTTGTATTTTATGGAAACATTACACCCTCATACTGACACAGAGTGTATGGAGGGTTACAGTTATCTGAGGGAGGTGAAACAGTGTGTTTGTGGGGTCATGATCTTGAGTGAGAGTGTGTGTTGACCAGGAGAAGTTACTGATATCCCTACTTCAGGAGCGAGTGGCAGCTATATTTTTTTTTGTCAGTTGGATAGTGGTGGGCGGGCTGGAGGGGGCAGGCCAACTCCCTGTATGATAATGTCCCCATTAAATCACCCAATGGGAGCAGTAACATCCTCATTGAATCACCCAATGGGAGTTGTGTCTCCTAATGAGACATACATTATGTAATGAGGCATTCTGTTCAATGTGTGTTTGTTTTCTGAGGAGACATAAATTATGTTCTATGTGTGAGTTACCATAAATTATGCAATGGGGCTTATTCTTTTATGTATATATAGATAGATTATAGCAGTTTGAATAATCAGGAAGTAAATTTACTGTGTTTACTTCTTTATAGTTCTAACTGATAGGAAGTGACAGGCAGTTTCTATCACATTCTATGGAGAACTGTATATTTCTGACTTTGCTGACTTTCTTCTCCATTAGAATCTAACAGGAAATCTAATTAGAATTTGACCACTAGAGGGCACTGCTAATGTAAGAAAACATGGGTTTAAACTGTAATAACTCTGTAAATATAAAGCTCTCGGCAGTGGGAGTACCCTTATTTTACTCAATAGGAAAATCCCTACAATATATATTTTTTCATAAAAAAAGTTACTGCTTCTTTAAAGCAGACGCGTTGTCTCGCCAGTTTTGCATGCCTTTTTCCATTTATGGTACTTTTGTGCCCACAAGAGATAGAGCAGAGAAAATTACCCCGCTCTCATGTTGTAAAAAGAGGATGAAAGAGGATGAAAATAGCAGAGTCTGAGACTCGGTTGTGTTTATGCTGCCTCCTAATTCCATACTTGTCACAATTCATTTCTCTTCTTTATTGTGAATGCAGCCTATGACCACAGTCTTCACAAATTAAGCCCTTTGTCTCTTATCAGAAGTATAATCAGCCAAGTAAACAGTTTTCTGATCCCCATCTACTGTGAGGCTACAAAAGGCTGAGGATGGGTATTTTAGTCCAACAACAGCCGAAGAGATACTTGTTGCCGACCCCTGTTATAGAGACAGAGCAACCCCCCTTTTTATGAAAAATTCATACTACAGGCAGTTCTGTAGATTTGATTTTTTATGTGTTCTGTATTAAAGGGGAGGTCTGTCACCTAATTTTAGAGCTTGAGTGGGAACAATGTGTTAATCTTGGACAGTTTTTACACAGTCAGACAATGATACATTTTTACCCAGAATGAAATGTGTATGTGGTTGAGGGTTACACATACTTTGAGGACAGAGGTGAGATTTTTTTTTTAAATATAGATTGTTGTATGGGGGTAATTGGCATCTCATATAGTTACATGAAGACTTAAGAACTTACCTGAACTTCTCAGAACTAGCACTTTGATTTTTGGTGCTGGCTTATATAGTACATCAGAAATTAGGCGGACTTCATAGATGCCACAATCATTTTCACTGATGGGATTAATAAGCAAGGAGCACTCTCCATGTTTTAAAGCAGATACAAAAACGTGTACTCTATGTCCGATATCATTCTCCAGCTGTAATAAATTATTGGCAAACACATGGACGACAGGTGTGTAGAGTCCATTTTCCTCGGATAGTTTCCCCCACTCCACGGCTAGATGACTAATGTTGTAATTGGTATCTGTGGTAAAGTTACATGGTAGCCACAGAGGGGAACCTGATTCAATGATTGCCTCATCAGTTTTCAGAGTGACTGAAGTAATGTTCACAGCTAAAAAAGGAGAAGAATTTTTGTTTTAAACCAGACATGTCATCAAGTACTAAAACAATTCAAACATTTTGCTCCTATAGGGCTTGTGCATTCTAGCAGAATAATGGGCTTCAGAATCTTAAAATAGGAGGGGTCATGGGAAGCACCAACCACCTATGTAACTATAGAAAAATGTACTTTTGAGCCGAATTAACCCTTTGAGTGCCAGAGAGGTACGCAACACATTGTAAAGCAATGTGTTGCGTACCCCTGTGGCGCTCAAAGGGTTAAAACAGTTTTGAACAGTCCTCCCAGAAAAGCAACAATTTAGCGAGTTTTCTTGTGGAAAGACAAATCCACACCTGTTTCTGAGATCCAGATGCCCATGTAAGCAGCAATTCAGGGCAAGTAAAACTCTTTTGTTATTTAAAATGGAACTTCAACTTATAACAATTAGGTGATTTTTTTGGTATTTTCTTATAATTACTCCCTTGTTATGTTTGCCACATTTTAGTTGAAATAATACTGTATGGGATATTTAGCATTACTGATTTTTTCCATTTATGCAAATGAGAAAGAAGTGGCCAGCTTGCCAGCCGGATAATATTAGACTCTGCTCTCCCCTCTACCCACATATTTACACTGCACGCTGCAGCCAGATACCAGCAATCCACACAGATGTTCCTCCTGTCTGACACTGCCTTCCAGATAGATCTAACATTCCTCACTGCACTCCCTCCCACCTGCCACTCACTGCTGGCCAGATACTAATATTGTAACTGCTTGCCTATCTACTTGCCACTCCCAGCTGTCCAGATTCTAAACTTCCACACTGCTCTCCTTCCCATCTGTCAATCTTGCCAGATAGTACAAGCTAATTTGTGTAAACCAACATATAAAGCTAAATATATGGTACATTACAGTGTAAAAGTGTTAGTAATGTCCCAGAAAAAAAATCTTTATTATTTTGTAGTGCTTAAAAAGTTCAACTATATGCAACAAATCCTATCTCACAAACCGCTATGGTTTGAGAGATATTCATAGTAACATAGTAGATAAGGCTGAAAAATAAACATGCGTCCATCAAGTCCAGCCCATGCCAATAACACCCCTGTTGATCCAGAGGAAGGCAACAAAAAAGCCCTCTGGAGCCACTTCCAATCTAGTACCAAGTGTGTGTGGGGTGGAATTATTCCTTCCTGACTCCAATTGGTAATCAAATAGTTCCCCGGATCAATATCCTATTTGCTTTGAAGCCATCTGTTATAATTGTCAATATTGTTCTGTGCTAGATAGGCATCCATTGCTTTTTTGAATGCAGTTGCATTATCTGCAAGCACAACATCCCGAGGCAAAGAATTCCATAGCCTTACCGCCCTTACTGTAAAGAATCCCTGCCTTTGTTTTAGTCGAAAGCAACTTTTCTTTAGTCTTAAAGGATGACCTCTTGTTCTTAGCCCAGTTCTTGCATAAATAATTCATTGGATAGTTCTTTGTATTGACCTTGAATGTATTTGTAAATGGTAATCATATCACCCCTTAGACATCTCTTCTCTAATGTAAACAAACCCAGTTTGGCTAGTCTCTCTTTGTTTCTAAGATCCTTCAGTCCCTTTATCAGTTTTGTTGCACGTCTCTGCAACTTTTCCAGTTCAGTAATGTCTTTTTTTATAACAGGCACCCAAAATTGTACTCCATATTCTAGATGAGGCCTAACCAAGGATTTATACAGAGGTTGGATAATATTAGCATCCCTTGCTACTATACCTCTTTTTATGCAGGCTAGTACTCTATTTGCTCTTGCAGCAGTGACTCTGCACAATGCTGCAAAGTCTATTGTCTATCAGTACTCCTAAATCTTTCTCTAATGATGATATCACTCTCGGGGTGATGTAAGTTAAACCCAAATAACAGCTGAAGGATGTAACGTTTCCCTTTCACCACAATGTTATATATGGGGGTGGGGAGTTTTAACAATATTTGCGTCCCTTTATATAACTGTTTAAATGTGTATATTATTCACTATCAGTTTTGTGGAGTGGTCTGATGTGTATGGGCTTTAAAGGGATAGTAATGTTTCACAAAAACAGCAGCTCCAATTAATCTTCATAGTATTTGGGCCATGGAGAGTGTTATTTCAATACTATCAGAGTTGTAGTTCAAGAATAATTGAATTATAACGTATCCCCCTCCCGCCCATTTTACCTAGTGTAAGCCACCTCCCCTCAGATGTGGAATCTGGTCTTTAGACCAGACAGCTCACAGCAAGGGGCAATCTTCTTACTGCGAGCATAAGGAAAACCCTTCAATTACTCTTAAACTACAACTCTGACAGTATTGAAATAACACCCTACAAGGCCCAAATACTATGAAGATTGATTTGAGCTGCTTTTATTGTGAAGCATTCCTATCCCTTTATATCCAAATTCTTCCAGATCGCTCCAATGGAATCAGATCAGTCAGAATGTGCTTGAACATTACATAATCTGGGATTAGACATAGTGAATTAAAGTGTTAGTAATGTCTAAAAAAAGTTTTTTGCATTTAGAAGAGCTTAAAAAGCTGAGCTAAATGTAAAAAAATATATCTCTCAAACCGCTATGGTTTAAGAGATACGGGAGTTTAAAGTTCTCTGTTTCTTACTGACAGCTGTAAAGCTGTCAGCAGGAGATTTGTGTCGATCGACACGGAGGCGCTTGAGAAGTGCCGAGATCTTGTTACTTAACACGGAATCCCTTCATTGTAATGGTCTAAATTGTGTGCCTGAACACCAGGCACTCAATGAACATATTCATCCATTCATGTTAAGCCTTAAATCCCAGCAAGTGCTTAATGTCTCCTTTATAATATCACAATAAAATGGAATCATTATGATGATGTACATTGTTAGTACGTAGTGATATACAAGGCACAGAGGAATGGAAAGCCTCAAAACAACTAAACATTTACCCCACTGGTTTATCTTCTATACTGCAGTAATGTTTAAGCTATAATAAACCTCATGCTATAACGTCTACTTAAGAATGGGAAATGTATATGTTGGCTGATTAAAAGCAAATGATGAAATACATTTGTACAATAATATTTTATATGCAATGCAGTGTTGAGTAAACTAACAGCATTTGGCAAATATTTTAAAATCATATTCTGGGACTTTCCAATTCCAAACTCAGATACCATACTACAGACCACTCTGAAGCATAAAGTCAGGTACAAAAACCTACTCGTTTTTGTAAAAAGAACTGTTAGATTATGAAAAGTGTCTTACCATGCAACAATTCCTGTCATGGAAATCATGAGCATGAAGCCTATAAGTAGTAGTCCACAGATTGTCAATGGTAATACAATCCATTCGTCATATAGGCGCTGGTATGCGGCAACATATGACATAAACCGTGTATCTGATGTATCGTGTTCTAGTATTCCTTTTGGCATTTGTACCGCTCTCTCCTCAGGCTGATCTTCCAGCTGGGAATCTGTTAACAACAGAAAGATGGATTACATGGAGCTTCCTCCTCACACAGAAACAGAAGTAAAGTTGAGTTTGTGAAAGGTGATGAGTTACTGTTTTGCAATGCTTTGCATACCCCTCTGGCACCCAAAGGGTTAAGTTGAGATAATATAGCAATATAACACACGGTGGCTCTTCAGTTGAGGCAACGTAGCAATATGCCGAGGGAACAAATAGAAAGTGGTGTTTGAGGCTTGCCCTCTGTAACATACAGCAAAGCATTTCTCTCCCTTTAAGAAGAAAGGGCGGGAATCAGGAAGTGGAGGAGTAACAGCTGAAAACAGACAATTAGTGAGGTTGACTGAAGAGATGAAAAGAGTTAAATACAAGAGTTGCTATTAAGTTTATACCTCAGTGTTTGTATTTTATGGAAACATTACACCCTCATGCTGACACAGAGTGTATGGAGGGTTACAGTTATCTGAGGGAGGTGAAACAGTGTGTTTGTGGGGTCATGATCTTGAGTGAGAGTGTGTGTTGACCAGGAGAAGTTACTGATATCCCTACTTCAGGAGCGAGTGGCAGCTATATTTTTTTTTGTCAGTTGGATAGTGGTGGGCGGGCTGGAGGGGGCAGGCCAACTCCCTGTATGATAATGTCCCCATTAAATCACCCAATGGGAGCAGTAACATCCTCATTGAATCACCCAATGGGAGTTGTGTCTCCTAATGAGACATACATTATGTAATGAGGCATTCTGTTCAATGTGTGTTTGTTTTCTGAGGAGACATAAATTATGTTCTATGTGTGAGTTACCATAAATTATGCAATGGGGCTTATTCTTTTATGTATATATAGATAGATTATAGCAGTTTGAATAATCAGGAAGTAAATTTACTGTGTTTACTTCTTTATAGTTCTAACTGATAGGAAGTGACAGGCAGTTTCTATCACATTCTATGGAGAACTGTATATTTCTGACTTTGCTGACTTTCTTCTCCATTAGAATCTAACAGGAAATCTAATTAGAATTTGACCACTAGAGGGCACTGCTAATGTAAAAAAACATGGGTTTAAACTGTAATAACTCTGTAAATATAAAGCTCTCGGCAGTGGGAGTACCCTTATTTTACTCAATAGGAAAATCCCTACAATATATATTTTTTCATAAAAAAAGTTACTGCTTCTTTAAGGCAGACGCGTTGTCTCGCCAGTTTTGCATGCCTTTTTCCATTTATGGTACTTTTGTGCCCACAAGAGATAGAGCAGAGAAAATTACCCCGCTCTCATGTTGTAAAAAGAGGATGAAAGAGGATGAAAATAGCAGAGTCTGAGACTCGGTTGTGTTTATGCTGCCTCCTAATTCCATACTTGTCACAATTCATTTCTCTTCTTTATTGTGAATGCAGCCTATGACCACAGTCTTCACAAATTAAGCCCTTTGTCTCTTATCAGAAGTATAATCAGCCAAGTAAACAGTTTTCTGATCCCCATCTACTGTGAGGCTACAAAAGGCTGAGGATGGGTATTTTAGTCCAACAACAGCCGAAGAGATACTTGTTGCCGACCCCTGTTATAGAGACAGAGCAACCCCCCTTTTTATGAAA
Organism: Rhinophrynus dorsalis; assembly: GCA_037306005.1. NCBI lineage: Eukaryota > Metazoa > Chordata > Amphibia > Anura > Rhinophrynidae > Rhinophrynus > Rhinophrynus dorsalis. The sequence goes on from JBBDGT010000367.1 coordinate 205,812, forward strand.
AATTCATACTACAGGCAGTTCTGTAGATTTGATTTTTTATGTGTTCTGTATTAAAGGGGAGGTCTGTCACCTAATTTTAGAGCTTGAGTGGGAACAATGTGTTAATCTTGGACAGTTTTTACACAGTCAGACAATGATACATTTTTACCCAGAATGAAATGTGTATGTGGTTGAGGGTTACACATACTTTGAGGACAGAGGTGAGATTTTTTTTTTAAATATAGATTGTTGTATGGGGGTAATTGGCATCTCATATAGTAACATGAAGACTTAAGAACTTACCTGAACTTCTCAGAACTAGCACTTTGATTTTTGGTGCTGGCTTATATAGTACATCAGAAATTAGGCGGACTTCATAGATGCCACAATCATTTTCACTGATGGGATTAATAAGCAAGGAGCACTCTCCATGTTTTAAAGCAGATACAAAAACGTGTGCTCTATGTCCGATATCATTCTCCAGCTGTAATAAATTATTGGCAAACACATGGACGACAGGTGTGTAGAGTCCATTTTCCTCGGATAGTTTCCCCCACTCCACGGCTAGATGACTAATGTTGTAATTGGTATCTGTGGTAAAGTTACATGGTAGCCACAGAGGGGAACCTGATTCAATGATTGCCTCATCAGTTTTCAGAGTGACTGAAGTAATGTTCACAGCTAAAAAAGGAGAAGAATTTGTTTTTTAAACCAGACATGTCATCAAGTACTAAAACAATTCAAACATTTTGCTCCTATAGGGCTTGTGCATTCTAGCAGAATAATGGGCTTCAGAATCTTAAAATAGGAGGGGTCATGGGAAGCACCAACCACCTATGTAACTATAGAAAAATGTACTTTTGAGCCGAATTAACCCTTTGAGTGCCAGAGAGGTACGCAACACATTGTAAAGCAATGTGTTGCGTACCCCTGTGGCGCTCAAAGGGTTAAAACAGTTTTGAACAGTCCTCCCAGAAAAGCAACAATTTAGCGAGTTTTCTTGTGGAAAGACAAATCCACACCTGTTTCTGAGATCCAGATGCCCATGTAAGCAGCAATTCAGGGCAAGTAAAACTCTTTTGTTATTTAAAATGGAACTTCAACTTATAACAATTAGGTGATTTTTTTGGTATTTTCTTATAATTACTCCCTTGTTATGTTTGCCACATTTTAGTTGAAATAATACTGTATGGGATATTTAGCATTACTGATTTTTTCCATTTATGCAAATGAGAAAGAAGTGGCCAGCTTGCCAGCCGGATAATATTAGACTCTGCTCTCCCCTCTACCCACATATTTACACTGCACGCTGCAGCCAGATACCAGCAATCCACACAGATGTTCCTCCTGTCTGACACTGCCTTCCAGATAGATCTAACATTCCTCACTGCACTCCCTCCCACCTGCCACTCACTGCTGGCCAGATACTAATATTGTAACTGCTTGCCTATCTACTTGCCACTCCCAGCTGTCCAGATTCTAAACTTCCACACTGCTCTCCTTCCCATCTGTCAATCTTGCCAGATAGTACAAGCTAATTTGTGTAAACCAACATATAAAGCTAAATATATGGTACATTACAGTGTAAAAGTGTTAGTAATGTCCCAGAAAAATAATCTTTATTATTTTGTAGTGCTTAAAAAGTTCAACTATATGCAACAAATCCTATCTCACAAACCGCTATGGTTTGAGAGATATTCATAGTAACATAGTAGATAAGGCTGAAAAAAAAACATGCGTCCATCAAGTCCAGCCCATGCCAATAACACCCCTGTTGATCCAGTGGAAGGCAACAAAAAAGCCCTCTGGAGCCACTTCCAATCTAGTCCCAAGTGTGTGTGGGGTGGAATTATTCCTTCCTGACTCCAATTGGTAATCAAATAGTTCCCCGGATCAATATCCTATTTGCTTTGAAGCCATCTGTTATAATTGTCAATATTGTTCTGTGCTAGATAGGCATCCATTGCTTTTTTGAATGCAGTTGCATTATCTGCAAGCACAGCATCCCAAGGCAAAGAATTCCATAGCCTTACCGCCCTTACTGTAAAGAATCCCTGCCTTTGTTTTAGTCGAAAGCAACTTTTCTTTAGTCTTAAAGGATGACCTCTTGTTCTTAGCCCAGTTCTTGCATAAATAATTCATTGGATAGTTCTTTGTATTGACCTTGAATGTATTTGTAAATGGTAATCATATCACCCCTTAGACATATCTTCTCTAATGTAAACAAACCCAGTTTGGCTAGTCTCTCTTTGTATCTAAGATTCTTCAGTCCCTTTATCAGTTTTGTTGCACGTCTCTGCACCTTTTCCAGTTCAGTAATGTCTTTTTTTATAACAGGCACCCAAAATTGTACTCCATATTCTAGATGAGGCCTAACCAAGGATTTATACAGAGGTAGGATAATATTAGCATCCCTAGCTTCTATACCTCTTTTTATGCAGGCTAGTACTCTATTTGCTCTTGCAGCAGTAACTCTGCACAATGCTGCAAAGTCTATTGTCTATCAGTACTCCTAAATCTTTCTCTAATGATGATATCACTCTCGGGGTGATGTAAGTTAAACTCAAATAACAGCTGAAGAATATAACGTTTCCCTTTCACCACAATGTTATAAATGGGGGTGGGGAGATATAACAATATTTGCGTCCCTTTATATAACTGTTTAAAAGTGTATATTATTCACTATCAGTTTTGTGGAGTGGTCTGATGTGTATGGGCTTTAAAGGGATAGTAATGTTTCACAAAAACAGCAGCTCCAATTAATCTTCATAGTATTTGGGCCATGGAGAGTGTTATTTCAATACTATCAGAGTTGTAGTTCAAGAATAATTGAATTATAACGTATCCCCCTCCCGCCCATTTTACCTAGTGTAAGCCACCTCCCCTCAGATGTGTAATCTGGTCTTTAGACCAGACAGCTCACAGCAAGGGGCAATCTTCTTACTGCGAGCATAAGGAAAACCCTTCAATTACTCTTAAACTACAACTCTGACAGTATTGAAATAACACCCTACAAGGCCCAAATACTATGAAGATTCATTTGAGCTGCTTTTATTGTGAAGCATTCCTATCCCTTTATATCCAAATTCTTCCAGATCGCTCCAATGGAATCAGATCAGTCAGAATGTGCTTGAACATTACATAATCTGGGATTAGACATAGTGAATTAAAGTGTTAGTAATGTCTAAAAAAAGTTTTTTGCATTTAGAAGAGCTTAAAAAGCTGAGCTAAATGTAAAAAAATATATCTCTCAAACCGGTATGGTTTAAGAGATACGGGAGTTTAAAGTTCTCTGTTTCTTACTGACAGCTGTAAAGCTGTCAGCAGGAGATTCGTGTCGATCGACACGGAGGCGCTTGAGAAGTGCTGAGATCTTGTTACTTAACACGGAATCCCTTCATTGTAATGGTCTAAATTGTGTGCCTGAACACCAGGCACTCAATGAACATATTCATTCATTCATGTTAAGCCTTAAATCCCAGCAATTGCTTAATGTCTCCTTTATAATATCACAATAAAATGGAATCATTATGATGATGTACATTGTTAGTATGTAGTGATATACAAGGCACAGAGGAATGGAAAGCCTCAAAACAACTAAACCTTTACCCCACTGGTTTATCTTCTATACTGCAGTAATGTTTAAGCTATATTAAACCTCATGCTATAACGTCTACTTAAGAATGGGAAATGTATATGTTGGCTGATTAAAAGCAAATGATGAAATACATTTGTACAATAATATTTTATATGCAATGCAGTGTTGAGTAAACTAACAGCATTTGGCAAATATTTTAAAATCATATTCTGGGACTTTCCAATTCCAAACTCAGATACCATACTACAGACCACTCTGAAGCATAAAGTCAGGTACAAAAACCTACTCGTTTTTGTAAAAAGAACTGTTAGATTATGAAAAGTGTCTTACCATGCAACAATTCCTGTCATGGAAATCATGAGCATGAAGCCTATAAGTAGTAGTCCTCAGATTGTCAATGGTAATACAATCCATTCGTCATATAGGCGCTGGTATACGGCAACATATGACATAAACTGTGTATCTGATGTATCATATTCTAGTATTCCTTTTGGCATTTGTACCGCTCTCTCCTCAGGCTGATCTTCCAGCTGGGAATCTGTTAACAACAGAAAGATGGATTACATGGAGCTTCCTCCTCACACAGAAACAGAGGTAAAGTTGAGTTTGTGAAAGGTGATGAGTTACTGTTTTGCAATGCTTTGCATACCCCTCTGGCACCCAAAGGGTTAAGTTGAGGTAATATAGCAATATAACACACGGTGGCTCTTCTGTTGAGGCAACGTAGCAATATGCCAAGGGAACAAATAGAAAGTGGTGTTTGAGGCTTGCCCTCTGTAACATACAGCAAAGCATCTCTCTCCCTTTATGAAGAAAGGGCGGGAATCAGGAAGTGGAGGAGTGACAGCTGAAAACAGACAATTAGTGAGGTTGACTGAAGAGATGAAAAGAGTTAAATACAAGAGTTGCTATTAAGTTTATACCTGAGTGTTTGTATTTTATGGAAACATTACGCCCTCATACTGACACAGAGTGTAAGGAGGGTTACAGTTATCTGAGGGAGGTGAAACAGTGTGTTTGTGGGGTCATGATCTTGAGTCAGAGTGTGTGTGGACCAGGAGAAGTTACTGATATCCCTACTTCAGGAGCGAGTGGCAGCTATATTTTTTTTTGTCAGTTGGATAGTGGTGGGCGGGCTGGAGGGGGCAGGCCAACTCCCTGTATGATAATGTCCCTATTAAATCACCCAATGGAAGCAGTAACATCCTCATTAAATCACCCAATGGGAGTTGTGTCTCCTAATGAGACATACATTATGTAATGAGGCATTCTGTTCATTGTGTGTTTGTTTTCTGAAAAGACATAAATTATGTTCTATGTGTGAGTTACCATAAATTATGCAATGAGGCTTATTCTTTTATATATATATATAGATAGATTATAGCAGTTTGAGTAATCAGGAAGTAAATTTACTGTGTTTACTTCCTCATAGTTCTAACTGATAGGAAGTGACAGGCAGTTTCTATCACATTCTATGGAGAACTGTATATTTCTGACTTTGCTGACTTTCTTCTCCATTAGAATCTAATAGGAAATCTAATTAGAATTTGACCATTAGAGGGCACTGCTAATGTAAAAAAACATGGGTTTAAACTGTAATAACTCTGTAAATATAAAGCTCTCGGCAGTGGGAGTACCCTTATTTTACTCAATAGGAAAATCCCTACAATATATATTTTTTCATAAAAAAAGTTACTGCTTCTTTAAGGCAGACGCGTTGTCTCGCCAGTTTTGCATGCCTTTTTCCATTTATGGTACTTTTGTGCCCACAAGAGATAGAGCAGAGAAAATTACCCCACTCTCATGTTGTAAAAAGAGGATGAAAGAGAATGAAAATAGCAGAGTCTGAGACTCGGTTGTGTTTATGCTGCCTCCTAATTCCATACTTGTCACAATTCATTTCTCTTCTTTATTGTGAATGCAGCCTATGACCACAGTCTTCACAAATTAAGCCCTTTGTCTCTTATCAGAAGTATAATCAGCCAAGTAAACAGTTTTCTGATCCCCATCTACTGTGAGGCTACAAAAGGCTGAGGATGGGTATTTTAGTCCAACAACAGCCGAAGAGATACTTGTTGCCGACCCTTGTTATAGAGACAGAGCAACCCCCCTTTTTATGAAAAATTCATACTACAGGCAGTTCTGTAGATTTGATTTTTCATATGTGTTCTGTATTAAAGGGGAGGTCTGTCACCTAATTTTAGAGCTTGAGTGGGAACAATGTGTTAATCTTGGACAGTTTTTACACAGTCAGACAATTATAAATTTTTACCCAGAATGAAATGTGTATGTGGTTGAGGGTTACACATACTTTGAGGACAGAGGTGAGATTTTTTTTTTAAATATAGATTGTTGTATGGGGGTAATTGGCATCTCATATAGTAACATGAAGACTTAAGAACTTACCTGAACTGCTCAGAACTAGCACTTTGATTTTTGGTGCTGGCTGATATAGTTCATCAGAAATTAGGCGGACTTCATAGATGCCACTATCATTTTCACTGGTGGGATTAATAAGCAAGGAGCAATCTCCATGTTTTAAAGCAGATAAAAAAACGTGTGCTCTATGTCCGATATCATTCTCCAGCTGTAATAAATTATTGGCAAACACATGGACGACAGGTGTGTAGAGTCCATTTTCCTCGGATAGTTTCCACCACTCCACGGCTAGATGACTAATGTTGTAATTGGTATCTGTGGTAAAGTTACATGGTAGCCACAGAGGGGAACCTGATTCAATGATTGCCTCATCAGTTTTCAGCATGACTGAAGTAATGTTCACAGCTAAAAAAGGAGAAGAATTTGTTTTTTAAACCAGACATGTCATCAAGTACTAAAACAATTCAAACATTTTGCTCCTATAGGGCTTGTGCATTCTAGCAGAATAATGGGCTTCAGAATCTTAAAATAGGAGGGGTCATGGGAAGCACCAACCACCTATGTAACTATAGAAAAATGTACTTTTGAGCCGAATTAACCCTTTGAGTGCCAGAGAGGTACGCAACACATTGTAAAGCAATGTGTTGCGTACCCCTGTGGCGCTCAAAGGGTTAAAACAGTTTTGAACAGTCCTCCCAGAAAAGCAACAATTTAGCGAGTTTTCTTGTGGAAAGACAAATCCACACCTGTTTCTGAGATCCAGATGCCCATGTAAGCAGCAATTCAGGGCAAGTAAAACTCTTTTGTTATTTAAAATGGAACTTCAACTTATAACAATTAGGTGATTTTTTTGGTATTTTCTTATAATTACTCCCTTGTTATGTTTGCCACATTTTAGTTGAAATAATACTGTATGGGATATTTAGCATTCCTGATTTTTTCCATTTATGCAAATAAGAAAGAAGTGGCCAGCTTGCCAGCCGGATAATATTAGACTCTGCTCTCCCCTCTACCCACATATTTACACTGCACGCTGCAGCCAGATACCAGCAATCCACACAGATGTTCCTCCTGTCTGACACTGCCTTCCAGATAGATCTAACATTCCTCACTGCACTCCCTCCCACCTGCCACTCACTGCTGGCCAGATACTAATATTGTAACTGCTTGCCTATCTACTTGCCACTCCCAGCTGTCCAGATTCTAAACTTCCACACTGCTCTCCTTCCCATCTGTCAATCTTGCCAGATAGTACAAGCTAATTTGTGTAAACCAACATATAAAGCTAAATATATGGTACATTACAGTGTAAAAGTGTTAGTAATGTCCCAGAAAAATAATCTTTATTATTTTGTAGTGCTTAAAAAGTTCAACTATATGCAACAAATCCTATCTCACAAACCGCTATGGTTTGAGAGATATTCATAGTAACATAGTAGATAAGGCTGAAAAAAAAACATGCGTCCATCAAGTCCAGCCCATGCCAATAACACCCCTGTTGATCCAGTGGAAGGCAACAAAAAAGCCCTCTGGAACCACTTCCAATCTAGTCCCAAGTGTGTGTGGGGTGGAATTATTCCTTCCTGACTCCAATTGGTAATCAAATAGTTCCCCGGATCAATATCCTATTTGCTTTGAAGCCATCTGTTATAATTGTCAATATTGTTCTGTGCTAGATAGGCATCCATTGCTTTTTTGAATGCAGTTGCATTATCTGCAAGCACAACATCCCGAGGCAAAGAATTCCATAGCCTTACCACCCTTACTGTAAAGAATCCCTGCCTTTGTTTTAGTCGAAAGCAACTTTTCTTTAGTCTTAAAGGATGACCTCTTGTTCTTAGCCCAGTTCTTGCATAAATAATTCATTGGATAGTTCTTTGTATTGACCTTGAATGTATTTGTAAATGGTAATCATATCACCCCTTAGACATCTCTTCTCTAATGTAAACAAACCCAGTTTAGCTAGTCTCTCTTTGTATCTCAGATCCTTCGGTCCCTTTATCAGTTTTGTTGCACATCTCTGCACCTTTTCCAGTTCAGTAATGGTCTTTTTTTTAGAACAGGCACCCAAAACTGTACTCCATATTCTAGATGAGGCCTAACCAAGGATTTATACAGAGGTAGGATAATATTAGAACAGTGAATTTAAACTACATAGTGGAGTTTCTCTGTATATGGAAATGAACTCTGGGAAGTCCAGTAGTACTGTGGTGATCCAGCTCTAAAGCTTTTACTGAAAATGCTGAGCGACCTCAATAGGAGGGGCAATTTGAGACTCTCCAACTGTTGTTGGTCTAAAATTTCCATTATTCTCAGCTGGCTGAAAATGACATGAATTGTGGAGAAGCACCGAATGACTATAGCAGAACTGGATGCTGCAGGGGAAGCTGCCGCTCGCCAACTGTTTTGGAATACAACTACCATAATTCTCAGATAGAGTTGTAGTCCAACGGAGGCTCAAGGACCAATTTTCCCAGACTTAGTACAGGAAATCACTGCCTAGCCATGGTAATTCATAGCAGGCAGCAGAGTCCTGGTGTTAATTTGTTTAGGAAAGTGCAGCCCAAATCAACTCCCAGTATTATGTGGATAGAAGTATGTTAGGTTCGGAAGGTGTAAGGCATAAGGTTCTTGCAACCCTACATGCCTAACTCCACCTATAGGGTGTGTTACGTATACAACCAAAGAAAGGTAATGTGACCTTTCATTTCAGATACACGATATATATCTATATTAGACAAAGCCTCATTACATGAGGGGGCATGCTTTTGACAGGAGTGGGCAGAGGGCTGAAGACCCCCTGCCCACTCCTGTTAAGATCAATGCAAGGAGTATGCCCTCCCTCAACATCCACCTGAAAAAAATAATAAAAAAGTGGCCAACACACACATACTTCAAAAACAATGGGTGTAGCACCCCATTATGGCTCACTTGTGTGTTCTATATATATGTGTGTGTCTATGTATCAGTCTGTGTATATATTTCTGCCTCTTTGTGTCTCACTGTGTATGTTACATGTCACTCTTTATACATGTCACTACTTGTATGTGTGTGTGTGTGTCTGCACACCTCCATGACTGTTGCATGTGTTGTGTGTGTGTGTGTGTGTGTGTGTAAATCTGTGTGCCTTCATTTGTGATACTGTTACACCCAACTTTTCTTACATTCAGTGAAAACAAATTACACATTCCCTATTTATTATGACAGGTAACACTGTCCCACATTGCTAGTATGTATAGATAGATAGATAGATAGATAGATAGATAGATAGATAGATAGTTTATTTGTTGTCCAAAATGACACACAAGTATTATGGGGAGGTGTCAGCTCCTCCCAGTAGGCTGGAACATTTCCAGAATAAAAGTTGTGGGTGGAGCTATCTCTTAGCCCCACCTTCCAGTTAATCTTGTTCCACAACCTTTGTGAAGGCTGAGAACTTTACTGCTTAGTTTTTAGATTTCTTTATTCATTTTCTATATTAGATATGCGGTGTCACAATTCCCCCATTAGGTGGATTACCATTCCTGGCTTCTCCTGGAGGATTTTCCAGCTGGCAGGTGCTGTTGTGTTCCCTTGCAGACCTGTGGAGAGAATCATACAGCCCACGTTTCTCTCTCCAAAACTAGGTCTCTCTGAGGTTCTTTCTTACAATGGTAATCTGAAGTCAGAAGATCAAGTTTGATGAATAACCCTTTGAGTGCCTTGGTCTACTTGTCCCAGTGTTTCCCTCCATACATACTGCACCCATGTTGGGTATCTTATTTCTATTTGATACCAGTTTTTTGGCGCTTGGAATAGCTGCATTTATGTAATTAACCACTTGCCTACTGGTTTCATTGGGTTAGGGGGCTCATTTGGACTTTTCCCTTCAGGACTGTCTATTTGTATTTATCCTTACATGTTACCTTGGGTATTTGGGTAAATTCAGACACTTTGGCAAATTTTTTTTTGTTTTTTTTGTGTTCCGTGCCTTTAAGTCGCATTTACAGCGCAGCTGCAGTTGTTCCATTGACTTGTATGTGACAAACTGTTTTGGGACATATATTTGCAACTGTTTGACATACAGAATTGAGAGATGGCTCATTCTTCTTGTTTCCTCTTGCCCTATGATCCGGTTCACATCCCCAGTGTCTTGGGGCCCTCAGGAGCTGTAAAGAGAAAAGACTACAACTCCCATCAGAGTGTCATGAAAAAACTTGAATTACTGCCCAACTCTCAGCTCATTATCCCAGTGGAAATTGCGCTTTGCTCTCCAAACAATCGCCGATAGTGGCACATATGAAATATGTAATATACAATGATTCTGAAGCAAATTAACTGCCCTGTAGGCCACAGTTACAAAGTCCCACTGATTAAAAAAGGGCCTGAATTAAATGTGCATAATTGTGATGGCTGGAGGAGCGAACCAGTATCCTGATGAATAACCGGCAAGATAACAATGTTGCCAAGGCGTCTCAGGAACGTCTGCTGGTTCCTGGGGGAGAGATCCTAGGTGGTGTAAACCAGTCCCCGGAAGGCAAGTTAAACAAGCCGGTACTTAATATTGTTGTCTCTTGGGCTTCCAATTCGCTGAATACTCCTGCTCTGATTGACTCCGGCACTGCCGCATATCTTATGGACAGAAACTTTGCTATTCTGCATAATATCCCATTGTCTGTTTGCATTGGAGCACTTCACAAGGAGACCTTACAGTTCCAGATAATTCAGTCTCCCCATTTTGAGGTCATTTTGGGATTTCCTTGATTACATAAGCATAATCCCAGACTGGACTGTAAGACATGTGAGATCTTGTCTTGGTCCGAGCACTGTAACACTCATTGTCTAAGACACCCTACTAAGATTTTGTGTACCTCTCCCTCCCTACCGCTTGAATACCAGTCATTCAGCGATGTATTCAGTAAGGGAGAGGCTAGCACTCTGCCACAGCATCGTCCATACGATTGTGCTATTGATATTGTGCCAGCCACTATGCCCCCTAGGGGTAGACCTTACCCGTTGTCCTGTAACGAGAACCGGGCCATGGAGGAATACATTAGTGACGCTTTGGCTCGTGGTATTATTCGTAAATCTTACTCGCCCGCGGGGGCTGGATTATTTTTTGTTAAAAAGAAGGATGGGGAGATCCGACCCTGTATTGATTATAGGGGTCTCAACAAAATAATGATAAAGAACGCTTATCCCATTCCACTCATCACCGAATTGTTCGATCGGTTAAAGGGCACATCCATCTTTACCAAACTAGACCTTAGGGAGGCATATAATCTAGTCCAGATTAAGGAAGGTGATGAGTGGAAAACAGCTTTCAATAGTCAATCCTGTGTACTCATATACCTAGATGACATTTTGATATATTCTCCCGACCTGGAGACTCACCACAGACATGTCTTGGAGGTCTTGCAGAGGCTAAGAGAAAACAAGCTATTTTGCAAACTCGAGAAGTATGATTTCCATAGGTCTAGTGTGGCTTTTCTTGGCTATGTGATCTCTAAGGAGGGCTTCGCTATGGACAAGGACAAGCTTGCAGCAGTGCTGGAGTGGCCGCGCCCCACGGGTTCCAAACCCTTGCAGCGAATTTTAGGGTTTGCGAATTATTATAGGAAATTTATTTGCGATTATTCTGGAATTGTTAAGCCACTCACTGATATGACCCATAAGGGTGCCAACGCCTCAGAGTGGTCCCCAGAGGCAGTCAGGGCATTCAAAACTTTGAAGACCGCATTTTCCACTGCCCCAGTTCTTTTGCATCCTATTTCTGGGTTACCATTTATGTTGGAGGTGGATGCCTCTGACACCGGAATAGGGGCAGTGTTGGGCCAAAGACCAGGTCCTGATAAGACTTTGAAACCATGCAGATTTTTCTCAAAAAAGATGACTAAAGCCCAGAGTCTGTATGACATTGGTGACCGCGAACTCTTGGCGATTATCTTGGCTTTACGTGAATGGCACCACCTGTTGGAGGGCACTAGGGCGCCCATATTGATTCTGACCGATCATAAGAACCTCATGTACCTCTCTGAGTCCAAAAGACAATCCCCAAGACAAGCTAGATGGGCAGTGTTTTTGTCTCGTTTCAATTTCATTGTCTCCAACTTACCGTGTACTAAGAATGTACGGGCCGATGCCTTGTCCAGACAATTTGGTTCTGATCCAGAATCTGACTCTGTACCAGTGCCTATTATCCCTCCGGATCGTATACTCGCCACATTGTGGACCAGCATCACTTCACCGTTAGGGAAGGAGATTTTGGCATCTCAGGCCAATGCTCCCCCAGAGAAGCCTGTGGTCAAGTGCTTTGTGGCAGAGCTCTTTCAGGCTAAATTAATGGAGACTTACCACTCTTCCCAGGCGGCCGGTCATGTGGGAAAAAATCAATTAATATGGTCTCTGTCCCGGATGTTTTGGTGGCTGGGCATGAGAGATAACTGTGCGGCATTCACCGCAGCCTGTGCCACCTGTGCCCGTTGTAAGACTCCTAGACACCTTCCGGTGGGACTGTTGCAAGCTGTTCCTAATGGTGACCATCCTTGGTCACACGTTTCTATTGACTTCCTGGGGGAGCTGCCGTTATCTAAAGGCTTTACGGTGATACTCATGATAGTTGTCAGATTCTCCAAAATGGCTTATTTCGTGCCACTCCCTGGCTTGACGTCTGCTAAGGATCTGGCTACAGTGTTTGCCAGGGAGGTATTCCGACTCCACGGGGTACCCAAGGTGCTGGTCTCAGACCATGGGAGTCAATTCGTGTCGAGATTTTGGAGGGCCTTTTGTAACCAGACGGGGATTCAGTTGTCCTTTTCCTCCGCCTATCACCCCCAGACTAATGGGGCCACTGAGCGTTCTTACCAGGACTTGGAACAGTTTTTACGTTGTTTCATTTCCAACCATCACGACAATTGGGCTGACTTGTTGCCGTGGGCAGAGTTTGCCAGGAACTGTGCAGTATGTAACACATCCAGGAGCTCACCCTTTCTGACCAATAATGGGTTCCAACCGTGATTGCTCGCGGACACTTCTCAAGCACAACAGATTCCAGCTCTTGATGAGCATATTTAGGCAACTACGCTCCACATGGACACAGGTCCAGAATACCCTACGTGATTCCTTCCTACGAGTCCAGCGGCATGCCAACAACAGACAACTGCCGGCTCCTGTATTCCAGGTGGGGGACCGTGTCTGGTTGTCCTCCAAGAATCTTGGGTTACAAGTCCCGTGTTACAAGTTTGCTCCTCAGTTTGTGGGTCCATTCCGGGTACTCCGTCGAGTCAACCCTGTCTCCTATGCATTGGAATTACCTGCCTCCATGAAGATACATAATGTGTTCCATGTGTCACTTCTTAAACCGCTGGCGTGTAATCGTTATACCACCACTCCTGCAGTCCCAGGTCCAGTGCGCATTCAGGACAATGATAAATATGAAGTGCAGAGTATATTGGATTCACGTAGATTCCATGGACAGATCCAATACTTGGTCCACTGGAAGGGATATAGGCCAGAGGAACGCTCATTGGTGAACCACTCTGACATCCATGCTCCATTGTTGTTGCGCAGATTCCATGCTAAGTTTCCTGCAAAGCCTAGACGTCCTAAAGACAGGAGGGGGGATCTTTGAGAGGGGGGTACTATCACAGTGCACGTGATTCTGCCTGAGTGACATTCTTACTTCCGGGTTTACCTTGGCTGCTTCTTATTGGCTCTGGGTTTTCAACGCCTCCCAGGGCTTGCCTTTATATACGCCCTCCTGTCACTATACCGGTGCCCTTTTGTGGTGTTCCTGACCAGACGTTTGTTGCTGTGTTCCTGTTCCGTGTATTATCCGGTTTCGTCTGACCTTGCTCCTGTCTTCACTGCCCGATTTGTTTACGACCCGGCTTGCCTGACTACGATCCTGTGACCGATTCCGTTACTACTGCTCGCTGTGTACCGATCCAGGCTTTGGCTGACTACCACGCTCTGTGTACCGATCCAGGCTTTGGCTGACTACAGCTCTCTGTGTACCTATCCAGGCTTTGGCTGACTACTGCTCTCTGTGTACCAATCCAGGCTTTGGCTGACTCCGCTCTCTGTGCACCGATCCAGGCTTTGGCTGACTACCACGCTTTGTGTACCGATCCAGCTTGTGGCTGACTCTGCTCTCCGTGTACTATCCAGGTCTTGACTTACCTCCGCTCTCTAGTGTACCGTCTCAGCATTGGCTACTCGCCTAGCATTAGCTTCACCGCTAGTGTCTCTGTTGCCTCCGGTCTCATGTCCTATAGCCATTTGCTCTACGGTTGCTGGTTGCCTATATCAGCTGTGCCTTAGTGGTCGCTTGTGGTTGCACTACCTGTCAGCCTGCACCTATCCGTTGCCTCTGGGTGCACTACTATACAGTCTGTGCCTCACTGCTGCCTTCGTTTGCAGTACTATACAGCCTGTGCCTTGGCGGTCACTTGTGGTTGCACTACCTGTCAGCTTGCTCCTATCCGTTGCCTCCGGTTGCACTACTTTACAGCCTGTGCCTTAGTGGTCACTTGTGGTTGCACTACCTGTCAGCCTGCACCTATCCGTTGCCTCCAGTTCCGCTCCTATACTGCCTGTGCCGTTCAGCTATCTCCGGTTGCGCTATAACTTCTGATACCTGTCCGATGCCTCCAGTTGCGCTGCTGTACTGCTTGCACTTACTATTTCCTCCGGTTGCGCTATTATCAGTCTGCTATTACTATTGCCTCCGGTTGCGCTGTTGCTCTGTGCCTCACGGTTACCTCCGGTTGCGCTACCTTGCAGACTGTGCCTATTCCGGTTGCCTCCGGGCATAACCTCCCAGTGGTGATTAGATCCGTCACGTGGTCTGCCTTTACCTGGTTTCAGGCAAGGCCGGTAGAGCCTATTTTCTCCCTATTCCATTGGGGATTTCTGACCTGCAGTACTCACCTCTCCTAGGGCTCCTCCTGACCAGTACTGCTGAGGTTTTGTTCCAGATCCTGTTCCAGTCCTCATTCTGCATTACTGTATTTTGTACATACCAGTCTCTGTTGTACCCTGACCTGAGTCAGGTCCAGAAGAGCTTATACTCTGTTTGGGTCTGGACCTGTGAAGGGCATTTCTGTTCATTATTATTTATTTAATAAAGCTTCATTGTTTTACCTTAACCAAATTGTCTGAGGGTTCATTAAAACTGTGACAAGCATCTGTGTCAGGGAATATGGTCTGATGCTTACTAGTACAAGTGAGCAGGGCAATAGCACTGTGGGGATCCTATACAACGTAAATGTTTAAATCGCAGAGTGGTACACAACACATTGAGACTGCATTGTTCACACATCTGGTTCTTAACCCTTCGAGTGCCAGAGATGTAGACAACGTGCTACCTCTGTTGCACTCAAAGGGTTAAAGGTGTAAATGGTGAATGGAAGGGTTGTGGTTGGGAAGGAGCTGCTGTGTCTCCAAGTTTTGTTGGACTACTACTGCCATCATACTCAGCTGGCTATTAGGCCACTCTGAATGATGGGAGTTGTACTTCAACAGCAGTTGGATATTGGCATGTTGCTAAGTGGAAATATCAGTTGTATGTATTTCAGAGGAGTGTCTCTCTCACTGTCTTCCCTTTCCCATTCAACTCTTGTTGTCCACCATCTGTCTTAAACAGTCATGTTCCTCTCTCATTGATTGTCTCTGCTTTCTCTCTCCCCACCTGACTGTCTGTTATGGCCCCATCCATCTTCTTGGCTCCCCCTTCTCTTCTCCCCTTCCGAGACAGACACACAGCAAAAAGAAACCACACATACACACAGGCAGGAGCACTGATTCACACACACAGTCAGATAGGAATATATTAATATTGTTTTTTGTTTTTTTTGTTAAACTTAATTTTTATTTATTTTACAATTAAATATTAATACAACAATAATAAAATTTTATAAAAATAAGGTATGAAAACAGAATAACTATAGATATAACACTAATAAATGTAACTACATTAAAAAGAAGTCTAGTTAATATTATAGAAAACATTTAGTAATTAAACTATGGGAATTCATATTACGATAAAACATTATAAAAACAGATATAATAAAGTTTTAAATGATACTGAAATTAACTACAAACCAGAGTGTATTATTGTACACTAGTTGAACAGCCCGTTACACAGGCCACAGAACCTCTGGCAGCCGGTCGCGGGGCAGTCACACGCAGTGGAGACTGCCCGCGCCTCGGCTGATACAGAGCCTCTGGCAGCCGGTCGCGGGGCAGTCACATGCAGTGGAGACTGCCCGCGCCGCGGCTGATACAGAGCTGGACGCTCCTTCGGAGCGCCCAGCTCTGTATCAGCCGCGGCGCGGGCAGTCTCTACTGCGCATGACTGCCGCACGCGCAGCAGTGTCTACTGCGCATGTCGGGTGTTACACACAACTTGGCAAATTATTATATAGGATTCTTTACTTATTTTTTTTTCTGGTGGCATTGCTTGTTGTATGTCACTTTTCTCTTGTGCTGCCACCTGTGATTCCTGGTTTTACTCTGGTGGTTTCTACTCCCTTTGCATTTCCTCTCCATCATGGAGGTTCTTCTTTAGTCTGCAATACAGATACCTGCATAGACAAACAGAAGTACAGGTCATAAATGTTTCAGTAACTTGGTACAATATGAAGAACATTCAACTCATTTTCAGTTTCCATTACTAAATACCTGCCCGTTGGCTACCTACATCTGTATAAATGTAAGACTGTGAGCCTATAAAACAACTATATAAACAACGCTATAGTATACACTATATATACAACACACAACTATGTAAGCAATACGCAAAATACTATATACCATACACCAAACGCAAAGCACCATACACCAAAGGCTATACACCAAACGGCAAACACAAAATGCAATATGCCAAATGCTATACGCCAAATGCTGTACACTCTGAGCCAAAATCTATACTCCAAGCTCTATACGCCAAATGCTTTAGGCAAACCACTATACAGCAAAACGCTATACGCATTACACCAAAAGCTATATGCCAAACGATATACACTACATGCAGTTCGCCAAAAATACTATACTCAATATGCCAAATGCAATACAACAAACAATATACACAATATTCACCAAACACTATATGCAGGCAGTGAAACGATACACACCAAACACTATACGCAATTCATTAAACGGTAAATGCCAAATGCTATACACCAAAACGCATTACCCTGTGGTCTAGAGATGTGGCATTATTTATCAATATGACATTTAGCTACTAAAGCACAATACAATTGTAATAATAATAATTATTTGTGATTTTTATAGCACTTTCCTCTCTATGAGACTCAAAGTACTTTAGAAATATATAAACAGCTATAGAAATTGAAGAGTTCGTGATGATCAGATGAGCTGACTGAATACCTGATAAAAGAGGTGTGTTTTTCTTCTGTGTGTGTTTATTGTGTGTATATTACATATTATATAGTAGCAGTGTTGGCACGGTTTTGCCCTTGTGTTAACCGTTTAAGTGACACCAGAGTATGCAACACATTGTTTGCAATGTGTTGGATACCTCGAACAGTTTGTTAATCATATAGCTCTCAGCATGCAGAAAATGAAAAATCAGAGCTGCTCACACGCCTTCCAAGAATGAATGAATGTACTCAATAAAAAATTAGATCATACTTCTTCAGACGTGGGGCACTTCATTGACCTATAGCTGTAATGAGCATAGCCCCCATCCCTCTGGAGGCAGTGTGGTATGCTTGAATTGGCAGCCCGCTTCCTTTGCTGCTGTGTGTGTGTCCCTTGCAGCATGTCTTCAAATGAACATACATTCCTGGCCTGTGAGGAGCTTGAGGTCCTCACAGAGCAGTAAGATACTATTAATGTCCACACCTATGAGCATTGAAACTGCAGTAGTGGCCTGTGAGCAGGTGAAGGTCTCACACAGCAGGAATGTATGTCGATTGGAAAATGTCCTGTAAGGGAGACTCACCGCAGTGGAGGAAGCAGCTGGAAATTGAAGCATGGTGCACTGTGCCTTCGGAGGGGGTGGAAGGTGAGGGTCGTGCTGATTACAGGTGCAGGTCAGTAAAGTGCTCAACATCTGAAGAGGTGTGATGCAGTGTTTCTACTTTTTTACTGTCCATTCATTGGTTGGTGGTATATGTGTGAGCAGGTATGATTTTGTTTTCTACATAGTGGGAACTGTATTATTAGGAAATGTAAGCAACTGAGCGTGAGACAGGTATCCAACGCATTGTAATGCAATAAGTCTGACAGATGGGAGGCGAGGAGGCAAAGTGCAGGGTTAGGTGATTAGGAGAAGGGAGTCAGAGGCAATCATTCAGGCAAAGAGGTATATAATGCATTGCAATGCTATTGATATGTCTCTACCACTTGATGGGTTAAATAAATAACCTATGGGTTGTGGAGCCCTCTGCCAATGAAAGGGTTAACCGTTTCAGTGGCAAAGAGGTATGTAATGCATTTGATACGTCTGTGTGTCTGAAGGGGGTTAACCCTTTGACTGGCCTTCAAATGCTTAAGAAGTATCCAGTGAATTGGATAGATGTGAAATTGTGAAGGGCTTAACCTTCTGACTGTCCTTTCAGTGGCAGAGATATCCAATGCATTGAATAGGTCTGTGGCAATGAAAGGGGAATGAAATTGTTAACCCTTTCAGTGCAATAAGCTATCCAATGTATTGATAGCTCTTTGCCACTGAAATGATTAACCCTTTCCCCACCAAAGAGGTATTGAATGCATAGAATAGGTCTGTGGCAGAAAAAAGAGACATGCATACACATAAAGGGAGTACAGCTCAGGGAGCTACCGCTTAACCCTCTGACTGCCCTGTCAGTCTCAATGAGATGTGGAGTGCATTGGATAGGTCTGTGAGGGTTAACCCTAGCAGCGGCACTGATGTATCCAATGCATTCAATACCTGTTTGGCACTGAAAGGGTTAACTCTTACAATGGCAAAGATGTATCCAATGCATTGGATAGGTCAGTGGCAGTGAAATGTTATCCCTTTCAGTGCCAAAGAGGTATCAAATGCATTGGATAAATCAGAGGCAGTGAAATATTAACCCTTTCAGTGCCAAAGAATTATCCAGTACATTAGATAGCTGTCTGGCACTGAAATGTTTGAAAACACAAAGAAGACACACACACTTAAGAGAGTAGTGTATATATATATATATATAATGTAGTAATAGTTCAAAAAATGAAGGCACTCACAGGACTTGATCAAGGTGAAAAAAGTGCACTAGTTTATTCCATCGATGGACTTTGTTCACCTTCATCAAGTCCTGTGAGTGTCTTCCTTTCTTGAACTATTACTACATGTGTTACCTGAAGACTGACACCCAGGCAAGTTACTGTACTTTGAAGTGAGTACAAACCTTGGGACTTTTATATATATATATATATATATATATATAACAATGTGAAGGTCTACACTCACTGTTATAAAGTCCTTTGATGTGACCTGGGTGCTCTTCAATAGATGTAGGATGCATACAAGAAAACAAAGGTTGAACGCACTCACAGGATACTTTTTAAGTGAGAAAAAAATAATTACATTTTATTCAACGTTTCGGCCAGTGTTCGTGGCCTTTATCAAGACGGTAAATCAACACACATACACACATTATATACCCTCAAACTACACCACGTTAAAATTGGTGCCAGCGTTGCGTGCTGGACGCAAAACAACAGCACCAATGAAAATCCAGCGGTTATGAATATGCATGAGCACACAATGCCAATATAAACATAAATTGTTAAATGTGGGGCAAAAATACATATCTAAAAATATTTAAACATCATAATAATCAGACATATAGTACTCAATATTACATATACCTAAAACTATCAAATATGTTATGATAACAGATCTACAAACACTGCTTCACAGTTATTGTGAGATGTATTGTCTGAATCCATTGTAAATTCCAATCTTTATGTATGTCAGACAATAATTCTAGTCAAAGAACTTGTAAATAATAAGCATAAAAATATGCAACATACATTGCATCAATAGCCGTGGACACCCTCACATTGCAAAGCACATAATGTGTTTCTAAGCGCTAGAATTAATAAGATCTATTCACATAGTGCAATTGTGCATAAAGTAAATCAATCAAATGTAATTTAGACATAATAAAGAATGGTCAAATATGAATCCCGTGAACATCTACTAATAAGAAAATTGGGATCTGTTGCAAGTACCATTGTCAGTAATGACACATTCATCATGTATGTAATAAGGGGGATATAACAAAAGGTCCGTGATTGGACATCTGTACACTGCCCCACATGGATACATAATCAAAAATAGGAAAACTATGCAATATGCATAATGTGTCACTAAGACAATGCCGTGAAGCAGAGATGAACATACAAAATATCAATGCCATGAACGTGTCAAGCGAGACAAACAGAGGAAGAGTACAAGTCTCTGGCTATAACAAAATGTAAAGTTATTGACCATTTCAAATCATGTAAAGACAAAAAATATAGTGACATAAGACATGTTAACATAGAATCAAGATACAGACATATAACGGTTATTGGTCGTTGTGGCGGTTCATATAATGTACAACTGTGACAAATATTTAATAAAAGACCTATGAAACATAGTTAATTGAAGATAAGCAGAATCGATCAAATATACAGATTTCTTGTAGAAAAATCCACCATGAATAACATATGGATATTGAAGTGTCATGGCAAACTCCAATTGCTCCATATCCCACCATGTATATTCAAAAGTTATATGATTTCAGGGATATCGGTAAAGTTAGCCACATACCTTATGTCCGCTTCCTATTATTCTGATCTAACAAACCAATGTTAGAACCATACCTCCATGCTTGTCTGCACATTCATAATCCATAGGGAATAATTGTGATAGGATTGTAGTCCACAAGCACGATGTTGTAATCCAGAGGGTCTTCAAACAGGGAATAAATCAGTAGGTCTCACCCGCCTAAAAACACTATGAGGATATCCAACCCCATCGTGATTCAAACGTGGTAAATCCTTTCCTTTGGAATCATCACAGAAATGGTCCAATATTGATGACCAGATGGTTGCAGAGGTAGTGACGTTTGATAAAAGTAATTGTAGGAAATCATCTCATTCAAGCCTTTCGGTGAGAGTGTAATTTGTAAATCCATTCAAATTCTCCTTGATGTAAACATCTTATACAATGCAGTCCGAAATATTCAGTGATTTTAAAATGCTTTAAAAAATACAATAAAAAATTTAAATTAAATAAATAAATGGAACAATTTCCAGGGTCTAAATGAAGACTGTGGAGCACGGTAAGATGGAGCTTTAGGCTTATGGTACTTTGAATGGTCTACCTCCCACTCTGCGCCATTGCACCTCTCCGATGGTCTTCAAATCATGACTGAAATTACACTTCATTAACAAAACTTAAACGTGTTACTTGGCACTGACTTTGTACAACTTAGGCTCTTTATAAATGATTTACTTTCTGTCCCCTATCCTAACTAGAACTCTGGCACTGTATTCAGCACTTGACCCTTATGTACTCTTTATGTATCCCATTACCACTTTAGATTGTAAGCTTTCTGGCAGGGACCTCACTTCCAGTGTTTCACTTTGCAAAGTACTTGTAACCCTGTATTGTCAAAACCCTTCAGCTGTAAAGCTCTGCGTACACTTGTGGCGCTATATAAATAAACATATTCATTCATTCATGTATTTTGTCTCTCCCTGTATGAAAATGCCGTTGATAAAGCCTTAAATTAAAACAATCCAATATAATCTAGAAAGACATAGAATGGTGATAGACTTGTGCAGATGCACTCCACTGGATACCTGATTACATCTCTCTGGGTGATGCAAGTTAAACTCAAGTAACAACTGAAGGACGATATCTTTCTGTTTCACCACAATATCTGATATAGGGAGTATAACAATATGTGTCTCTCTTTATGGAACTGTTTAAATGTGTATATATCATTCACTATCAATTTTGTAAAGTGCTCTGATGTGTATGGGCTTTAAATCCAAATTCTGCCAGATAGCTCCAATGGAATCAAATCGTTCAAAATGTGCTTGAACGTTACATTATGTGGAAGGCTTGCCTGAGTTTGTGGTAGGGGCTGCAGGTACTTAACTTGGTGGCTTCCCCCGCATCCGGCGAGCTGTCACTTCCGGTCCGATTAGAAAGCAGAGGAGGTAGCACGTCTTTCTCTGGATCATCACTAGAGTACGGTCGGTACAATTTTTCTGTCTTTCCTTACGTGTCAGCCTATGGGAGAATTTAGCGTAGGAACTTGGCTTCAATTGACCACAGTATCGTTTGATTACAGTGCAGTACAACTCTATAACGCTGAGATCCACTTACTTTGGATTGTAGCCATTTAGTGCGGTACTCTAACAATTGATGTTAAATACCTTATCATTTATTTCCGAAGCTTCAGTCCATTCTCCCCAAATGTTCAATTTATTTTTAGAACTATCTTTATCTAAGCAGGAACGTCCATTCCACTGCTTATTGTATTAGCCATGTTCTACTGTTCTAGGTGTTTTTCCCGTGCCTCTCCGGTTGCTTGTTGACATAATTTTCACGTGCTGAGAAGGTAGCAGGGCCAGTAGTCTTCCTCCTGCTTCAAGCTCCATCCAGGTGATTATGCAGTGTGGCCTCTTAGCTACGTATCTTAAATTTAGTCGTTTTAAGTAAATTGGATCACCTGATCCTCGAAGTTTATTTATTCATTCATAGATTACTTACACTTGATTCAGCATGCGAATTCTGTTCAGATACTTGCTCACCTCCTGTCAGAGTTCTTAGTTGCCATGACTTGATTGTGTCAATGTGGAGCTTGCAATCCAGTACCCAGAAGGTTAATGGAGTTTCGCGTCAGTGAGCTGTATTATCAGTAATTACACAATTATGCATTGCATCCTGTCTAATTTATTCTTGTCTCTCATACCATTAGGAGTGCCAGGTGAGGGAGGTATCTAGCTCACCCTTAGCCAGTCAACTCCAGCCTCCAGCGGCTGGAGGGTCAGGCTGCGTAAACATTTAGGCTGCAGTCTCTGCTCCATCTGGAACTAGTATAGTGCCAAGTCACTATCTCCAGGGAGAGCATAGGTCTACCTTGTAGCTTCCTACTTAATATTGCGTCAGGGTCAGGTTCCCGTAATCCCGTAATCCCTTAGCACTATACTGCAGTGTCATATGTGAGACCCATTATTCATATTGTTCAGACCTTATCTCTAGCGGCAACTAAGTAACCTTAACATCAGAAAATCATGCAGCCATATAGGCATTCCTGTTGATTATACTGGGCTGGTAAGTCAGTCCGTCTCAGATATCTTCACAAGGCTGGATTAAGGGTGCCTTGTATTGAAGGCAATATATCAATTGGCTAGGCTCCTCCTGCTGTCCTGTGGTATGCTAATTTGTCTTTATCTGCAGACATTTCAAGAACCAGGCACTCAGGTCACCCTGCTTCAAGGCCTATTCTATCTAGCAACCTGTCCATATTTTGTCAGTCTAGCCTCTTCAGGTTTCAGGTAACCAATCATTATTTGTTTACAAGTATTCTCCAGCTTCCCTTCTTTATTTAATTATATCAGTCCATGCAAATCTCGATCCATATTTACTAATTAATCCATGACTCTAGATTCCCGATTTAGCTCTTTCCGTCTGACCTTATATTTTCTACTCCTTCTTCATCTAGGTAAGTACGGGCATCTAGATATCTTATTAATAAGTTCTAACAGTTCTTCCGAATCTCACCAGGCACCGTGGCATGTTGATAGACACAGCAAGAACCATTTCATGTTCAAAGTTATGTTTATCTCAGCACGTTATCAGTCTTTCATTGTTCCACGTCAGCATCCTCTCACTCAGAGTGCTTTTGTACTCACTGGTTTCCAGCTTTAGGTTAGTTCTCTATTCATACCTTACCTCCCATCAAGAGGCCGAAGGTATCACCTACCTCAATCGCTGAGGCCGACAAGGTGCATTTAGATTATTGAGTTCCCCCTCAATCACTGAGGAATAAGAACTCAATTAGAAGTACCATACTCCTTCTACATAAGTTTACTGTCTACCCTATCTCAATCACTGGGGTTATTAAGGCATATCCAGGGTTAAGATTCTTGTATCCAATATAGTTCAGTCAACTCCAATAATATCCACCTACCTCAATTGCTGAGGCCGACAAGGTGTATTAGGAAATAGGTTTTCCTCAATTGCTGAGGAAGCAAAAAACCTATTTAGCTTATCATGATGGAGATTAAATCATCCCTATTCCTAACCCAGAGTTAGGCTGGAATTCAACTAGTTAAGGGGACCTTTGCCATCCTGGACTACTCAAGGCAGGGTACGGCTAGAATTTATATATGCTTCACCTGGGTTTTTCACAATAATTATGTCAAGTTCACTTCCTAAACCACATTAAATTCCGGTAACTGCTGAGAGGGAGGCTAGCTCTTCCACGCCAAAGCTGTAGGCACTCTCAGGCTCCAGGACAGAGTATCTCTTCTCAGCATGCCGGCTCACTGACCACACAGTTTTGGTTCCATTAATGGCAGAGTCATCTCAGTCTGGTTTAATTCTTGACTTATCTACACTGTTTTTGAGTTGGAGTTGCTGGGTGGGAGATGAGTCTTTTCATTATGACTCCATAGTCCGTAAGTATTCACCTACGCATGACTACTAACATTCACGGTAGAATATGCTTCTTTGCTATCTAATGATTCATTTTAAATCACGATAAGATGGAAGAATCTGCAGCACAAGGAACTTCGGAACAAGAGAACTTCCCGGCAGAAGAGCCAGTTACTCCCAGGAATTCTAGTTCCCCTCATCTGGATCAGACCCCTTCTATTCAGCCCTCCTACCGGGACTGGACCATAGCCAAGATCACAGCAGAATTATCTAGATGCCACATTCCATATCCCGCTACAGCTAGAAAGGCTGAATTCTATTTCCTTCCCAAGCCCCACCCCCTCCGGTTTCTCCTCCGCCACCCATAGATCATTCAGGACAATCGAACCAAATCATGCACATGTTGTCCGGCCTTACTTCATCCATGGCAGACATGCAGTCCAGAATCAGGGCTCTTGAGAGCAACTGTCGGGTCCCACTTCAAGAGACACCCAATTACAACGCTAGTTCTATGCAAGGTATTTCCACCGCTATGAATCATACTCAAGTAACTCCAGCCCACATGATTCCTGCCCATATCTGGAAAGACATTCTGGAAGGGAAGGACGTAAATTTAGTTTTATTGCTCATTTCCTCCCAGGATCTGACTGAAAACTGCACCATCAATTGTGGTGATGTTTCAGTCACCCTAAAGGCCAAAGATCCCAGACTGTCAAAGAAATTATCAATTACTGAATTTGTCCTGGCCTTCAGCTTATTCAGAGATATTCTTTGTTCCTCTTTTCCATAACGCAGGCAAGAACTAGACCAGTACTTGTACATTATAGTTGATCTCGAGTACAGATATGGCGGTTTTCACTTTTACGATTACCACCGGGCTTTTTCCGCCAAGGCAGCAGCAGCCTTGTAGCAATTTGATGTCCCACGTCCGATCCCAGCGCTCCGTCAACTTCCTCGGCTGTTGCACCATTTGTCCCCCCTCCCCCTGGTATGCCATCCTCTCCCCCTCCGTCTTACGATAAATTAGGTAGGAAAATATATTACCTAGGTTCTACTCCTATCTGCAACAACTTTAATGCCAGGGGTTGTTTCTTCAGTGCATGCCGAATGGCGCATGTCTGTTCCCTGTGCCGTAGGTCACACTCATGAGCTATCTGTCCCAGAAATCCAAGGCATAATAAATGACTAACATCTGTCAATACAAGTCTGCTGCAGTCTCTTCTTGTCACGGTTTGTTATGACTCTCAGACACAGAGTTAGGTAAAAACACAACTTTATTGAAAAGTTAAAGAAAACCCTATTGGGTAGCATACACATACAATATATATAGCGAATTACATAGTAGCATAGTACTGGTACAAAGAATGAGATACAGTCTATACCGGCCCTGCCAATACCGGGTAAGGCAACCTTAGGTGGCACAAGATGGAAAAATGTTCTACCGGCCTTACCAATATACCGGGCAGGGCAGCCTGGAGACTAGTGCAATGAAGAGAAGGCTCTACCGGCCTTGCCAATATACTTGGCAAGGCAGCCTGGACACTGGTACCACGTATAATGAAGGCTCTACCGGCCTTGCCAATATACCGGGAAAGGCAGCCAGGAGACTGAGACTGCAAGTAATAAGGCTTTACCAGCCTTGCCAATACCGGGTAAGGCAACCCAACGAGGAATAGAGAGGACTAGGTTCTACCGACCTTACCAATATACCGGGCAAGGCAGCCTAGACTGCTGAGAAGGATGGCAGCACTGGTGGCCTTGGTGACTGGCTAGGTGGAGAGACCAGTCACCTAAGATGACAGAGTGAGGCCCATAGGATATACAGAATGGAATAGACTGCCAGTCATACAGGAACGGATCAGATATGAGCAGCGTCACAACCGGTGCTGACAGATCTTGAAACTAGCGACAGGGAGCGAACCAGTACCCGAGTACTGGTGTAAACCTTCAATCTGCCAGGCTGTCTAGGACTGAACAGCCTCCGGTTAATGTGGAGCATACCAGTACCTGCGTACCAGGATAACCAATGTCTCTACCGGTGCACAGCAGCCGGTTATAGTGGAGCGAACCAGTACCAGCGTACTGGGATAACCAAATAACTCTACCGGTGCATCAGCAGCCGGTATAGTGGAGCGAACCAGTACCCGAGTACCGGAATTACCAAATAACTCTACCGGTGCATCAGTGGCCAGTTATAGTTGAGCAAACCAGTACCAGCATACCGGAATAACCAATGACTCTACCGGTTCAAAGCAGCCCTTTAAGTGGAGCGAACCAGTACCCGTGTACCGGGATAACCAAATGACTCTACCAGTGCAAAGCAGCCGGTTAAGTGGAGCAAACCAGTACCCGCGTACTGGAAAAACCCAAGACTCTACCGGTGCATCAGCAGCTGGTTATAGTGGAGCGAACCAGCACACGCGTACTGGAATAACCCAGGACTCTACCGGTGCACAGCAGCCGGTTATGGTGGAACAAACCAGTACCCGCGTACTGGGATAACCAGCAAGCGAATAAAAATGTCGCCAGGTCCACAGGAGGAAACAGACATCCAGTAGACGATACAAAGCAGGAACCCAGCCGAGGATGGAGAGAACGGTCAACCGGATCAGGAACGGCAGCAGGAAGCAGCAGCAAGAACAGCAACCCCAACCGGATCAGGAACGGATGCAGGAACCAGACGACTTGAGAGCAGGAACTAGATGACCACCGATAAGCAGGAACCGCAAAATGGCCCAGGAAGTTCAGGAATACAATGCAGGTGCAAGCAGCATAGAGACAACACAAAAGGGCACCCAAAGGGTGCCCAAGCTCAGTCTAAATAGGCAATGCAGGGCGGGCTGACGGCAAGCAGCCAATGGAGAGCCCCCTACAGGTAACTGACAGATAAAGGCAGCAATCACGGGCACGGTGATACTTTTTTCTGTTCACCCGGACCAGACATTAACAAATTCTGCCAGATAGCTCCAATGGAATCAAATCGTTCAAAATGTGCTTGAACGTTACATTATGTGGAAGACTTGCCTGAGTTTGTGGTAGGGGCTGCAGGTACTTAACCTGGTGGCTTCCCCCGCATCCGGCGAGCTGTCACTTCCGGTCCGATTAGAAAGCAGAGGAGGTAGCACGTCTTTCTCTGGATCATCACTAGAGTACGGTCGGTACAATTTTTCTGTCTTTCCTTACGTGTCAGCCTATGGGAGAATTTAGCGTAGGAACTTGGCTTCAATTGACCACAGTATCGTTTGATTACAGTGCAGTACAACTCTATAACGCTGAGATCTACTTACTTTGGATTGTAGCCATTTAGTGCGGTACTCTAACAATTGATGTTAAATACCTTATCATTTATTTCCGAAGCTTCAGTCCATTCTCCCCAAATGTTCAATTTATTTTTAGAACTATCTTTATCTAAGCAGGAACGTCCATTCCACTGCTTATTGTATTAGCCATGTTCTACTGTTCTAGGTGTTTTTCCCGTGCCTCTCCGGTTGCTTGTTGACATAATTTTCACGTGCTGAGAAGGTAGCAGGGCCAGTAGTCTTCCTCCTGCTTCAAGCTCCATCCAGGTGATTATGCAGTGTGGCCTCTTAGCTACGTTTCTTAAATTTAGTCGTTTTAAGTAAATTGGATCACCTGATCCTCGAAGTTTATTTATTCATTCATAGATTACTTACACTTGATTCAGCATGCGAATTCTGTTCAGATACTTGCTCACCTCCTGTCAGAGTTCTTAGTTGCCATGACTTGATTGTGTCAATGTGGAGCTTGCAATCCAGTACCCAGAAGGTTAATGGAGTTTCGCGTCAGTGAGCTGTATTATCAGTAATTACACAATTATGCATTGCATCCTGCCTAATTTATTCTTGTCTCTCATACCATTAGGAGTGCCAGGTGAGGGAGGTATCTAGCTCACCCTTAGCCAGTCAACTCCAGCCTCCAGCGGCTGGAGGGTCAGGCTGCGTAAACATTTAGGCTGCAGTCTCTGCTCCATCTGGAACTAGTATAGTGCCAAGTCACTATCTCCAGGGAGAGCATAGGTCTACCTTGTAGCTTCCTACTTAATATTGCGTCAGGGTCAGGTTCCCGTAATCTGATCAAATCAGCCATCGGGTCAGCAAGAGTAGGTGGCTGTGGTGGTGGGGGGGTAAATTGGTACAAGTTCATCTTGTTGTTTCAGATTAGTGCAGTATTGGACCAGTCACGTGCGGGAGCTGGGTTCCTCTCTGACACTCAAGGGGTTAATAATATATGGACGTATCCCTTAGCACTATACTGCAGTGTCATATGTGAGACCCATTATTCATATTGTTCAGACCTTATCTCTAGCGGCAACTAAGTAACCTTAACATCAGAAAATCATGCAGCCATATAGGCATTCCTGTTGATTATACTGGGCTGGTAAGTCAGTCCGTCTCAGATATCTTCACAAGGCTGGATTAAGGGTGCCTTGTATTGAAGGCAATATATCAATTGGCTAGGCTCCTCCTGCTGTCCTGTGGTATGCTAATTTGTCTTTATCTGCAGACATTTCAAGAACCAGGCACTCAGGTCACCCTGCTTCAAGGCCTATTCTATCTAGCAACCTGTCCATATTTTGTCAGTCTAGCCTCTTCAGGTTTCAGGTAACCAATCATTATTTGTTTACAAGTATTCTCCAGCTTCCCTTCTTTATTTAATTATATCAGTCCATGCAAATCTCGATCCATATTTACTAATTAATCCATGACTCTAGATTCCCGATTTAGCTCTTTCCGTCTGACCTTATATTTTCTACTCCTTCTTCATCTAGGTAAGTACGGGCATCTAGATATCTTATTAATAAGTTCTAACAGTTCTTCCGAATCTCACCAGGCACCGTGGCATGTTGATAGACACAGCAAGAACCATTTCATGTTCAAAGTTATGTTTATCTCAGCACGTTATCAGTCTTTCATTGTTCCACGTCAGCATCCTCTCACTCAGAGTGCTTTTGTACTCACTGGTTTCCAGCTTTAGGTTAGTTCTCTATTCATACCTTACCTCCCATCAAGAGGCCGAAGGTATCACCTACCTCAATCGCTGAGGCCGACAAGGTGCATTTAGATTATTGAGTTCCCCCTCAATCACTGAGGAATAAGAACTCAATTAGAAGTACCATACTCCTTCTACATAAGTTTACTGTCTACCCTATCTCAATCACTGGGGTTATTAAGGCATATCCAGGGTTAAGATTCTTGTATCCAATATAGTTCAGTCAACTCCAATAATATCCACCTACCTCAATTGCTGAGGCCGACAAGGTGTATTAGGAAATAGGTTTTCCTCAATTGCTGAGGAAGCAAAAAACCTATTTAGCTTATCATGATGGAGATTAAATCATCCCTATTCCTAACCCAGAGTTAGGCTGGAATTCAACTAGTTAAGGGGACCTTTGCCATCCTGGACTACTCAAGGCAGGGTACGGCTAGAATTTATATATGCTTCACCTGGGTTTTTCACAATAATTATGTCAAGTTCACTTCCTAAACCACATTAAATTCCGGTAACTGCTGAGAGGGAGGCTAGCTCTTCCACGCCAAAGCTGTAGGCACTCTCAGGCTCCAGGACAGAGTATCTCTTCTCAGCATGCCGGCTCACTGACCACACAGTTTTGGTTCCATTAATGGCAGAGTCATCTCAGTCTGGTTTAATTCTTGACTTATCTACACTGTTTTTGAGTTGGAGTTGCTGGGTGGGAGATGAGTCTTTTCATTATGACTCCATAGTCCGTAAGTATTCACCTACGCATGACTACTAACATTCACGGTAGAATATGCTTCTTTGCTATCTAATGATTCATTTTAAATCACGATAAGATGGAAGAATCTGCAGCACAAGGAACTTCGGAACAAGAGAACTTCCCGGCAGAAGAGCCAGTTACTCCCAGGAATTCTAGTTCCCCTCATCTGGATCAGACCCCTTCTATTCAGCCCTCCTACCGGGACTGGACCATAGCCAAGATCACAGCAGAATTATCTAGATGCCACATTCCATATCCCGCTACAGCTAGAAAGGCTGAATTCTATTTCCTTCCCAAGCCCCACCCCCTCCGGTTTCTCCTCCGCCACCCATAGATCATTCAGGACAATCGAACCAAATCATGCACATGTTGTCCGGCCTTACTTCATCCATGGCAGACATGCAGTCCAGAATCAGGGCTCTTGAGAGCAACTGTCGGGTCCCACTTCAAGAGACACCCAATTACAACGCTAGTTCTATGCAAGGTATTTCCACCGCTATGAATCATACTCAAGTAACTCCAGCCCACATGATTCCTGCCCATATCTGGAAAGACATTCTGGAAGAGAAGGACGTAAATTTAGTTTTATTGCTCATTTCCTCCCAGGATCTGACTGAAAACTGCACCATCAATTGTGGTGATGTTTCAGTCACCCTAAAGGCCAAAGATCCCAGACTGTCAAAGAAATTATCAATTACTGAATTTGTCCTGGCCTTCAGCTTATTCAGAGATATTCTTTGTTCCTCTTTTCCATAACGCAGGCAAGAACTAGACCAGTACTTGTACATTATAGTTGATCTCGAGTACAGATATGGCGGTTTTCACTTTTACGATTACCACCGGGCTTTTTCCGCCAAGGCAGCAGCAGCCTTGTAGCAATTTGATGTCCCACGTCCGATCCCAGCGCTCCGTCAACTTCCTCGGCTGTTGCACCATTTGTCCCCCCTCCCCCTGGTATGCCATCCTCTCCCCCTCCGTCTTACGATAAATTAGGTAGGAAAATATATTACCTAGGTTCTACTCCTATCTGCAACAACTTTAATGCCAGGGGTTGTTTCTTCAGTGCATGCCGAATGGCGCATGTCTGTTCCCTGTGCCGTAGGTCACACTCATGAGCTATCTGTCCCAGAAATCCAAGGCATAATAAATGACTAACATCTGTCAATACAAGTCTGCTGCAGTCTCTTCTTGTCACGGTTTGTTATGACTCTCAGACACAGAGTTAGGTAAAAACACAACTTTATTGAAAAGTTAAAGAAAACCCTATTGGGTAGCATACACATACAATATATATAGCGAATTACATAGTAGCATAGTACTGGTACAAAGAATGAGATACAGTCTATACCGGCCCTGCCAATACCGGGTAAGGCAACCTTAGGTGGCACAAGATGGAAAAATGTTCTACCGGCCTTACCAATATACCGGGCAGGGCAGCCTGGAGACTAGTGCAATGAAGAGAAGGCTCTACCGGCCTTGCCAATATACTTGGCAAGGCAGCCTGGACACTGGTACCACGTATAATGAAGGCTCTACCGGCCTTGCCAATATACCGGGAAAGGCAGCCAGGAGACTGAGACTGCAAGTAATAAGGCTTTACCAGCCTTGCCAATACCGGGTAAGGCAACCCAACGAGGAATAGAGAGGACTAGGTTCTACCGACCTTACCAATATAACGGGCAAGGCAGCCTAGACTGCTGAGAAGGATGGCAGCACTGGTGGCCTTGGTGACTGGCTAGGTGGAGAGACCAGTCACCTAAGATGACAGAGTGAGGCCCATAGGATATACAGAATGGAATAGACTGCCAGTCATACAGGAACGGATCAGATATGAGCAGCGTCACAACCGGTGCTGACAGATCTTGAAACTAGCGACAGGGAGCGAACCAGTACCCGAGTACTGGTGTAAACCTTCAATCTGCCAGGCTGTCTAGGACTGAACAGCCTCCGGTTAATGTGGAGCATACCAGTACCTGCGTACCAGGATAACCAATGTCTCTACCGGTGCACAGCAGCCGGTTATAGTGGAGCGAACCAGTACCAGCGTACTGGGATAACCAAATAACTCTACCGGTGCATCAGCAGCCGGTATAGTGGAGCGAACCAGTACCCGAGTACCGGAATTACCAAATAACTCTACCGGTGCATCAGTGGCCAGTTATAGTTGAGCAAACCAGTACCAGCATACCGGAATAACCAATGACTCTACCGGTTCAAAGCAGCCCTTTAAGTGGAGCGAACCAGTACCCGTGTACCGGGATAACCAAATGACTCTACCAGTGCAAAGCAGCCGGTTAAGTGGAGCAAACCAGTACCCGCGTACTGGAAAAACCCAAGACTCTACCGGTGCATCAGCAGCTGGTTATAGTGGAGCGAACCAGCACACGCGTACTGGAATAACCCAGGACTCTACCGGTGCACAGCAGCCGGTTATGGTGGAACAAACCAGTACCCGCGTACTGGGATAACCAGCAAGCGAATAAAAATGTCGCCAGGTCCACAGGAGGAAACAGACATCCAGTAGACGATACAAAGCAGGAACCCAGCCGAGGATGGAGAGAACGGTCAACCGGATCAGGAACGGCAGCAGGAAGCAGCAGCAAGAACAGCAACCCCAACCGGATCAGGAACGGATGCAGGAACCAGACGACTTGAGAGCAGGAACTAGATGACCACCGATAAGCAGGAACCGCAAAATGGCCCAGGAAGTTCAGGAATACAATGCAGGTGCAAGCAGCATAGAGACAACACAAAAGGGCACCCAAAGGGTGCCCAAGCTCAGTCTAAATAGGCAATGCAGGGCGGGCTGACGGCAAGCAGCCAATGGAGAGCCCCCTACAGGTAACTGACAGATAAAGGCAGCAATCACGGGCACGGTGATACTTTTTTCTGTTCACCCGGACCAGACATTAACTAACGTTGTCATTTCAGGTCTTAATGAGAAATTCCAAACCTTCAGTTGGCTTTGCTAGACCCAGAAACAGTGGATGCTCTCCTCAAATCAGAATTAGAGAAAGGTTTCTTCATGGGTCCTTTTGAAGTCCCCCCTTTTCCGATATGGAGATCTAATCCTCTGGGCATTGCGACCAGGAAATTCTCCACCAAGAAGCGTTTGATTGTGGACTTCTCAGCCCCTCACGGCACATTGCAACCAAGTATTAACTCACTAATCCCCTCTGAGGAATATGGACTTCAATACCACTCAATCGAGGATGCGATGACCTTGATGAGAATGGCTGGGAGAGGCTGCTGGCTATCCAAAGTCGATATCAAGGACACCTTCAAGCTCCTTCCAGTCCATCCTTCACTGTGGCACCTGCAGGGGATGAAATGGCGCAACTTATATTACTTTGCAGTCAGATTGCCATTTGGCCTTAAAAGCAGTCCCAAACTGTTCGACTGTTTTGCAGAATTGTTGAATTGGATACTATGTAACCATGCTCATTGCTCAAATGTTATTCACTATTTGGATGACTTCCTGATCGTAGAATCTCCAGACCTACCTCCGTCAAGTCTTTCAAATCTTCTTTCTACCTTTCGGAAGCTGGGGGTTCCTATTTCCGCCAAGAAGACTTCTGGCCCCTCTACATCTGTCCAGTTTATAGGGATAAGCCTCAATTCACTTGAAATGGAGGCCAGCCTGCCAACGGATAAACTAGTACGTATTCAATCTCTAACTAGTGAATTTTTATCTAGACCATCTTGCACCAAGAAGGAACTACAGTCATTTCTGGGCCATCTTAATTTCGCCACCCGAATTATACCTCAAGGTAGATCGTTTATTTTCCACCTTTTATCTCTTCTACCTTCAGTCCAGGACGATTTTAATATCATTGCTTTAGATGAGGCCGCAAGATCAGACCTTCACCATTGGAATGGTTACTCCCTGTTTTCACAGCCACTTAGAAACACCTCTTCCGTAGTTTTTTCAGACGCTTCAGCCTCTAAAGGCTATGCAGCTTTCTATAATACAGAATGGTTCGCAGCCCCTTGGCCTACTGAGACTCTAGAACTCCTGGAATTTCTTAGCACATCCTCTTTGTTCGAAATATATCCTATAGTGTTAGCAGCAGTCCTATGGGGTCATTTGTGGTCAGGAGAGACTGTAATGTTCAAAATCGATAACCAAGCTATCAGCTTATGTCTTAATAAGACATCATGCTTTTTCTTCGTAAAATGACTTGGCTGTCTTTATATCATAAATTCACTATCAATAGCTCTTTTCTTCCAGGCTTCTGCAACCAGGCAGCTGATGCTCTCTCTCGTTTTGATTTCCAGGAGTTCTTCCGCCTGATGCCATCAGCCAACATTCAACCTTCTGTTCCTCCTCCCCTACACGACTTAGTCATGAAATGAGCCATTTCTTGACACAAGCTAACAGAATAATGCAGAACAGTCTGGCTCCCAATACTCAAAAAATCTATAATAAAGCATGGTCCAGCTTTAACCAGTTCCTGATCCTCACTAAATCACCAGAAAATGACTCCATTCCAGCGATCATCGCTTTTGGTACATTCTGCCTCCAGTCAATAAAACTGTCCCCCTTTACAATCAAGTTATACTTTGCCGGTATCCAGCACCACCTTGCTTTCTTGCTTACAGATGCACCCTTCCTGTTTGCCTCATACCAAATCAAATTATTCCTCAAAAGTCTTTTTAAAATACCTATAGCTCCTGCCCGCACCAGGTTACCTATAGACGGCCCTCTGTTTCGCAGGCTCTATTCAAGCTTAACAGAAGGTCCGTTTGACTCTAATTCAAATAGTATCCTGTTGCCGGCTATATGCTTGGGTTTCTTTGGGTTTTTGAGACCTGGTGAATTTTTGGTCTCCCCTGGTGAGCAAAGGTTTCTAGAGAAAGGGGACCTGACCGATAACCATGAATATTTTAGCCTCTATATTTCTCATTCTAAGACTGACCAGAGAGGCGAAGGCGCCACCTTAAAAATATTTCCAACAAACGATAACTGCTGTCCCTGCCAAGCAGAGGAAATTATCTAATTTACTTTCAGATAGACCAGCAAATAGTCCTTTACTGCTACATCTAATGGTCCACTCCAAAAAAGTGAATTCATCAGACTAATCAGAATACTTATTGCCCATCTAGGCTTTAATCCTATGTCATTTGCAGGGCACTCCTTACGAATAGGCGCTGCATCAGCAGCATCCAAGAATAACGTCCCTCCACATATTATTCAACGATTGGGAAGGTGGAGATCTTCTTGTTTCAACAGATATATCCCTAATCCACATCAAGAGATTAGGGCAGCACTATCTAAACTGTCTATGTAAATTTCTTTAATAAAGAACTCAAGATTCATATTCCATTTTAATTTTTAGCCTCTAATCAGGTTGACCGCTTGGTCATCATTCCAGGTTATGGGGAACCTGGGTTCTGCCAATTTTAGATTTATTAACACAAAACATTCATATATTACGCTGGAGGCCTGACCACAAGTGGAAGGCTTTCCTGAGTTTGTGGGAGGGGCTGCAGGTACTTAACCTGGCGGCTTCCCCCGCATCCGGCGAGCCATCGCTTCAGGTCCCACACCCTTTCTCCCTCCCAATTCTTCTATACTACTATAAGGTCAACCCTCTAATCAGGCTGACCGCTTCGGCATCATTCCAGGTTAAGGGGGACCTGTGTTCTGCCCATTTTAGAGTTATTCACACAAGACATGCATATATTACGCTGGAGGCCCTGACCACAACTGGGATTATGAATAGTGAATGAATGCAGATCTTTGCGTGAACGTTGGCATAAAAAATGTGTTGTACCTGCACCTCAGAGAATATACTAGAGCATAATACTTAAGTGTATGCTGGCACACTCCATCATTATTAAAAGGATAGTAATAACAAAGTGCAGCTCCAAGTCTTCTTTATACTATTTGTCCCATGTAGCGATGTATTTCATTTCCATCAGGCTTGTAGTTCAATTGTAATTGAATCAGAAAGGATCCCCCCCTCCCGCCCCTTCTAGCCTCCTCTCATCCATTGTGCAATCTGGTCCTGGGACTGGATGGATTGCAGTGAGCGACATTCTTCCTGCTACTTTCCATGCAAACTGGTTTGGAGAGGAAGAGTGACACAGGGGAAAGGGGTGAGAGGGGGATCCTTTCTGATTCAATTGTGGTTGAACTACAAGCCTGATAGTATTTAATACAGCTCTACGTGGGATAAATAGTATAAAGAAGACTTGGAGCTGCACTTTGTTGCAAGTATTACTATTGCTTTAAGAATTTAATACCAGCAAGTGCTGAACATCTCCTTTATAGTTTGTACAAGAAAATGGAATCGTTATGACGATTTCCTCTGTACACTGTTAGTATGTAGTGATATACAAGGCACAGAGGAATGGAAAGCTCCAAAGTAACTAAACCTTTACCCCACTGACTTATCTTCAAGACTGCAGCAATTGGTTTCAGCTATATTAAAGGGATAGTAATGAAAAGCAGCTCCAATTAATCTTCATAGTGTTTGGGCCATGGAGAGTGTTATTTCAGAACTGGCAGAGTTGTAGTTCAAGAGTAATTGAATGATAAAGTATCTCCCTCCCGCCTCTCTTACTGATGTAACACTGCTCACCTCAGACCAACAAGACTGTCCGGATGGACTGCAAAGAGGGACAATCTTCAGTAAGCATAAGGAAAAACCTGAAAAAACTGTCAAGGGGGGCAGGGTTTTCCTTATGCTCACAGTAAGTAGATTGTCCCTTGCTGAGATCTGTCTGGTCAAGAGACCAGATTCCACATCTGAGGGGAGGTGGCTTACACTAGGTAAAAGAGGCAGGAGGGGGGATACTTTATCATTCAATTATTCTTGAACTACAACTCTGACAGTATTGAAATAGCACTCCCCATGGCCCAAATACTATGAAGATTAACTGGAGCTGCTGTTTTTGTGAAACATTACTATCCCTTTAAAGCGGAACTTTCATGCTATATGAAGTTTAGTTGTCTTCATGTAAGTCTACAATGTGTACCAGAAAATGTATACCAAATAATATATAAATCGATGTATGTATTAAAAAAGCACCTTTAATCTAAGCCTCTGGATCGTGGAGAGTGTGGCCATCTTGCTGTTGAATAGTACAATAGCCGGCCCATAGTAATTTTTTTTTTTTTTTCCTAGTGGCATGCACGCGTGTTTGACATGCATGCAAATTGGTATTAGTGACGCCTCGCTCCTCCGGCCACGCGCACAACATCCTGCTCCGTGCATTTTTCAAATCAGTAGTGCTGAAGTCCAACTTGGCACTAGCGCTAAGCACCAGCAACATTGCCAAAGATGTTGCTTAAATAGTGGGACAGCGTTACATGAACGAACGCACTCGCACTTTCCTTGCCAGACCTGAATGCGCAATTTGCTTGGAACGCGCCAGGTCACGTGGTTTAGATGGGCTTCACAGAGGATTCAGGGGCTGGCCTGAGGATTGAGAGACAAGCCCTGTGGGAGTGTCTTCTGCACCATACAGTGCGCAGCAGTACAACTTGAGCCGAAAGTTGCATCATCAGGTAGAAAATTCATATATCTATTGCTGAAATTAGATGGCTTTTTAAGCGAAATGAAACAAAACACTATATACAAGGGACACAGAGGAAGGGATCAAGACATAATCATACTGAGGTGAAAGTTCCGCTTTAACCCTCATGTTATACATTTGTTGAAGAACCTTTTTGCAAAGGGAAACGTATATGTTGATTCATTAAAAGGCATCATCAAATGATGAAATAAAATTGTACTTTAATATTTGATATGTAATGCAGTGCTGAGTAAACTAATTGTGTTTGGCAAATATTTTTAAAGTCTACTCCAGGACGTTCCAATTCCAAACACTGATACCATACTACAGACCACTCGGAAACATAAAGTCAACTGCAATAAAACTATTTTTGGGTTTTCCAAAAATCTAGTAAGAAAAGTTTCTTACCATGCAGGAATTCCTGACAACGAAATCAGAAGCATCAAACTAAAAATCCCAAATACACAGATTAACAAAATGGGAAATGTCCAACTCTTCCTTATTTCCTCGAAAAGGAAGCAGTGGATCTAGTTCATCATCTTCTTGCTTCATTTTTCATTTCTTTTGGCAGTTGCCTCGCTCTTTCCTGACGGTGATCTTTGAACTGGGAATCTGCTAACAAGAGAAAGATGGAGGTGGAGTTGAGTGTTGTGAACGGTGATGAGTGTTATAATTTGCTTGTGAGAGCGGTAAGGCTTAGTGTGGCATAAATTAACCCCTTAATTGCTATTTTATGTTGTACATTGCACAAAACATGTTTTGGCACATTTATTGCTTTTGACAGTGAAATTATAATTTCAGTTGTCATCATCGTATCCCATCATATTTTTTCATCAGATCCTGCACTTTGTTGGTAATCATCAATATGGAGTGAAACACATCTGAATACCTAAACTGCTTTAATATTAATTCCAAGTAAATAACAAACAGCTATGTGAAAGTGGAAGTAGATCCTGAAACACAATCAAGAAGAAAGTGACTGTCAGCCACAAAACTTGCTGGCTGAAGGCAGTCTCTATAAGCCATTTGTGTGGCTTTCTAAGGGGACAACATCATGTAGGAGAAGAGAATGAACTGAACTATGAGACTTTAGGTTTGTAGTTACGTTTTTTCTCTCTCGACCAATGAAGTAGCCCCCGGGTCTCTTTTCAGACCTCCAGTCTTCTCTCTTGTTGGTCCTTCAGCATACAATATAAACACTCCACTGGCCATATCACAATAGTTCATGAAAAAATACATATACAACATAATAGATCAGGTATAAATGTAGTTCAATTGTAATTGAATCAGAAAGGATCCCCCTCCAGCCCCTTCTAGCCTCTTCTCATCCATTGTGGAATCCGGTCCTGGGACCGAATGGATTGCAGTGAGGGACATTCTTCACACTACTCTCCATGCGAACTGGTTTGGAGAGGCAGAGTGACACAGGGGAAAGGGGTGGGAGGGGGATCCTTTCAGAATCAATTGTGGTTGAACTACAAGTCTGATAGTATTTAAATACAGCTCTACGTGGGACCGGACTTGGAGCTGCACTTTGTTACAAGTATTACTATTGCTTTAAGAATTTAATACCAGCAAGTGCTGAACATCTCCTTTATAGTATGCACACGAAAATGGAATCATTAGGATGATTTCCTCTGTACGCTGTTAGTATGTAGTGATATACAAGGCACAGAGGAATGGAAAGCCCCAAAGTAACTAAACCTTTACCCCACTGACTTATCTTCAAGACTGCAGCAATTGGTTTCAGCTGTATTAAAGGGATAGTGATGAAAAGCAGCTCCAATTAATTTTCATAGTGTTTGGGCCATGGAGTGTGTTACTTCAGAACTGTCAGAGTTGTAGTTCAAGAGTAATTGAATGATAAAGTATCTCCCTCCCGCCTCTCTTACTGATGTAACACTGCTCACTTCAGAGCAACAAGTTTGTCTGGATGGACTGCAAAGAGGGACAATCTTCAGTAAGCATAAGGAAAAACCTGAAAAAACTGTCAAGGGGGGCAGGGTTTTCCATATGCTCACAGTAAGTAGATTGTCCCTTGCTGAGATCTGTCTGGTCAAGAGACCAGATTACACATCTGAGGGGAGGTGGCTTACACTAGGTAAAAGAGGCAGGAGGGGGGATACTTTATCATTCAATTATTCTTGAACTACAACTCTGACAGTATTGAAATAGCACTCGCAATGGCCCAAATACTATGAAGATTAACTGGAGCTGCTGTTTTTGTGAAACATTACTATCCCTTTAAAGCGGAACTTTCATGCTATATGAAGTTTAGTTGTCTTCATGTAAGTCTACAATGTGTACCAGAAAATGTATACCAAATAATATATAAATCGATGTATGTATTAAAAAAGCATCTTTAATCTAAGCCTCTGGATCGTGGAGAGTGTGGCCATCTTGCTGTTGAATAGTACAACAGCCGGCCCATAGTAATTTTTTTTTTTTTTTTCCTAGTGGCGTGCACGCGTGTTTGACATGCATGCAAATTGGTATTAGTGACGCCTCGCTCCTCCGGCCACGCGCACAACATCCTGCTCCGAGCGTTTTTCAAATCAGTAGTGCTGAAGTCCAACTTGGCACTAGCGCTAAGCACCAGCAACATTGCCAAAGATGTTGCTTAAATAGTGGGACAGCGTTACATGAACGAACGCACTCGCACTTTCCTTGCCAGACCTGAATGCGCAAGTTGCTTGGAGCGCGCCAGGTCACGTGGTTTAGATGGGCTTCACAGAGGATTCAGGGGCTGGCCTGAGGATTGAGAGACAAGCCCTGTGGGAGTGTCTTCTGCACCATACAGTGCGCAGCAGTACAATTTGAGCCAAAAGTTGCATCATCAGGTAGAAAATTCATATATCTATTGATGAAATTAGATGGCTTTTTAATCGAAATGAAACAAAACACTATATACAAGGGACACAGAGGAAGGGATCAAGACATAATCATACTGAGGTGAAAGTTCCGCTTTAACCCTCATGTTATACATTTGTTGAAGAACCTTTTTGCAAAGGGAAATGTATATGTTGATTCATTAAAAGGCATCATCAAATGATGAAATAAAATTGTACTTTAATATTTG
The DNA here is from genome assembly GCA_037306005.1 of Rhinophrynus dorsalis. Taxonomy (NCBI): domain Eukaryota; kingdom Metazoa; phylum Chordata; class Amphibia; order Anura; family Rhinophrynidae; genus Rhinophrynus; species Rhinophrynus dorsalis. The sequence goes on from JBBDGT010000367.1 coordinate 246,745, forward strand.
ATATGTAATGCAGTGCTGAGTAAACTAATTGTATTTGGCAAATATTTTTAAAGTCTACTCCAGGACGTTCCAATTCCAGACACTGATACCATACTACAGACCACTCGGAAACATAAAGTCAACTACAATAAAACTATTTTTGGGTTTTCCAAAAATCTAGTAAGAAAAGTGTCTTACCATGCAGGAATTCCTGACAACGAAATCAGAAGCATCAAACTAAAAATCCCAAATACACAGATTAACAAAATGGGAAATGTCCAACTCTTCCTTATTTCCTCGAAAAGGAAGCAGTGGATCTAGTTCATCATCTTCTTGCTTCTTTTTCATTTCTTTTGGCAGTTGCCTCACTCTTTCCTGACGGTGATCTTTGAACTGGGAATCTGCTAACAAGAGAGAGATGGAGGTGGAGTTGAGTGTTGTGAATAGGGTTGCCACCTTTTCTTCAAAAAAATACCGGCCATGGCATTCCCTCCATAGACTTAACATTGGACAGAAGCCAATTTTTTACCGGCCTGCCGGTAAAATACCGGCTGGGTGGCAACCATAGTTGTGAACGGTGATGAGTGTTATAATTTGCTTGTGAGAGCGGTAAGGCTGGGTGTGGCATAAATTAACCCCTTAATTGCTATTTTATGTTGCACATTGCACAAAACATGTTTTGGCACATTTATTGCTTTTGACAGTGAAATTATAATTTCAGTTGTCATCATCGTATCCCATCATATTTTTTCATCAGATCCTGCACTTTGTTGGTAATCATCAATATGGAGTGAAACACATCTGAATACCTAAACTGCTTTAATATTAATTCCAAGTAAATAACAAACAGCTATGTGAAAGTGGAAGTAGATCCTGAAACACAATCAAGAAGAAAGTGACTGTCAGCCACAAATCTTGCTGGCTGAAGGCAGTCTCTATAAGCCATATGTGTGGCTTTCTAAGGGGACAACATCATGTAGGAGAAGAGAATGAACTGAACTATGAGACTTTAGGTTTGTAGTTAAGTTTTTTCTCTCTCGACCAATGAAGTAGCCCCCGGGTCTCTTTTCAGACCTCCAGTCTTCTCTCTTGTTGGTCCTTCAGCATACAATATAAACACTCCACTGGCCATATCACAATAGTTCATGAAAAAATACATATACAACATAATAGATCAGGTATAAATGTAGTTCAATTGTAATTGAATCAGAAAGGATCCCCCTCCAGCCCCTTCTAGCCTCCTCTCATCCATTGTGGAATCCGGCCCTGGGACCGAATGGATTGCAATGAGGGACATTCTTCACACTACTCTCCATGCGAACTGGTTTGGAGAGGCAGAGTGACACAGGGGAAAGGGGTGGGAGGGGGATCCTTTCAGAATCAATTGTGGTTGAACTACAAGTCTGATAGTATTTAAATACAGGTCTACGTGGGACCGGACTTGGAGCTGCACTTTGTTACAAGTATTACTATTGCTTTAAGAATTTAATACCAGCAAGTGCTGAACATCTCCTTTATAGTATGCACACGAAAATGGAATCATTAGGATGATTTCCTCTGTACGCTGTTAGTATGTAGTGATATACAAGGCACAGAGGAATGGAAAGCCCCAAAGTAACTAAACCTTTACCCCACTGACTTATCTTCAAGACTGCAGCAATTGGTTTCAGCTATATTAAAGGGATAGTAATGAAAAGCAGCTCCAATTAATCGTTATAGTGTTTGGAAAACAGAAAACACAAGCGCACACCATCTGAGAGCAATCAATGTATGAAATTGGTAAAGTAGAGATCATATATCTACTTACAAGAAAATTTCTTTAAATCCATAGAGCCCTGACTAACCTAACCAAATAATGTCATCTTTATGCAAGCCAATAAACAAGTTGCATCTAGTGCAGTCTCTTTTGCCTCTTTTCAGGTCGCCTTCATCGCTCATCCCCTGAGGCTGAGAAGCTCAGGGAAACAGCAATCCTCCATACTATACATACTCTGGAAGCCCTGACCACAGGTTAAAGGCTGGACCTGCATTTGTGGGAGGGGCTGCACGCCCTTAAATAGCGGGCCGCAGCCTCTCCCTCGGAGCGCATTGTCTGTGTGCCCCCCATCCATCACCCCTTTCTTCAAGGGCTTATTAAGTTGGCCTCTTTTCAGGTCACCTTCGTCGCTCATCCCCTGAAGCTGAGAAGCTCAGGGAAACAGCAATCCTCCATACTATACATACTCTGGAAGCCCTGACCATAATAATATTTGTGTATTTGATGTCATGTAATTGGGGATTCATGAAACTCTAAATCATTGTTTGATATGTTGTGACGTTATCCTATTAAAGGTAGAGGACAGTAACAACAATATTTGATAGTTTTCGGGTTTATTTTTTAAATGTAGTTTTATGATATTGCTTACCCTTTATGTATTAGTTCATTTTGGATTTTAGGTGTGTGATCTTTGGTGATTGGGTATGGATATTCTTTCCATTCATCGTGAAATGGTGTAATGGTTAATGATTGATCACCCATGATTTACACATGTTATGGGCCGGGGGTTTCTAACAGGGACACTGGTACATGGATAAAAGTTTTGTTTTATATCAAAATCTTTCCCTCTACCTGCTGTCTGGACTGTACAGGGTTATATATGTAATATTATGTAATTGTGAAATGGCTGAAGACATAGTTATTGATTTATGGAAAGTTATTTTGACTAATAAATTGGATAACCCGGTACTTGACAGCCAGGAAGGCTAATAATATACATATATATATAAGCAGATGTATTTATATGTTATTCTTCAAGATATACTTGGTTGGCACCCCGTGGGTTAAAATTGACTTTTATGTCTGTGTATGAACCCATTTGCTTTATGACGTTCTTCTTTGTTTTTTGAGAGTGTCTCAGACTGGGAGATTTGAATGTTAGATTGTATATAGTAGGTTGATTAACACAAGTGTTTTTATGGTTTCCATATAAGATATTTCTAAACATAGAAACTGATTAGCCTATGAATAAGTGAATCCATTCACAAAACGCATTAGGTGGTTAGTGTTTCGAGTCTTCCCTGTGTATGTCCTGATGTTTGTATTTACTAAGTTGTATTTAATTTGAAGAAATATATTGATTTTTATTGGAAACATTTTCTGGTCATTGTTTGGCTGCAAAGGAAGCCAGTGTTATTATTAACTGAAATTCCTAATATTTTTGGATTTTAAAGGGTTAGTAATGTCTGAAAAAAACTTTTTTGCATTTACAAGAGCTTAAAAAGCTGATCTAAATGCAAAAAAACGTATCTCTCAAATCGCTATGGTTTAAGAGATACAGGCGTTTAAAGTTTGATTTCTCCTACTGACAGCTGTAAAGCTGTCAGCAGGAGATGTGTCGGTCAACACGCTGGCGCTTGAGAAGTGGTGGGATCTCATTACTTACACGGAATCCCTTCATTGGAATGGTCTAAAACATGTGCCTGAACACCAGGAACAAAAATGACTTGCAGTGGTAATAAGGCACTAATGCTGGCTGCCTGCCTAATTCTGCCTGCCTGCCTACACAACACTATCAGATTGGCTGTGTCACTCTGAAAAAAAATATTACAGCTCCTGACAGTGGCAATAAGGCACTAGACTGGCACTAGATTGGCTAAGAAGGCACTAGACTGGCTAATAAGGCACTAGACTGGTTAATAAAATTGCTTTTCTGGACACTCTCTCTCTCTCCTTCTTCTCTCTCTGAGCTCCAACAATGGACTAACAGGAAATGCAGGCTGTCTGGGTGTCTGTGATGTCATTAGTCCAACCCCCATCATGAAATGAAGAAGCTAAATTGGATTAGGGAGGGTGGGAAAGTAGCACGCGATACAACAAATTTCGGACCAATGCTGTTCGGATTCATTTTTTTTTTTTTACCAATGGCCCTTGCCTTTCGGCCGGCACGAATGACGACGAAATACCCTATTTGTCTGAATTTGGATGAACCGATTTGCACAAGCCTAGCAAATATTAAAATTGTCCTTGCAACATAATTGGAGTAGTTCAGAGACATAGCAAACAACTGTTCAGTGTGAACAATACAGGGTCAAATGGCTAGTTATTATTCACTATGTCTCTGAACTACACCAAGAATGTTAGAATGTACGATTTTAATATTTGCCAAATAAAGATCTTGCTTTTACTGATGTCTGAGGACACTTTTCTTATATTATGTTTAAGCATTTGTGAGAACGATTTAGCTACATTTTAGTATCACCCATGAAGTGAATTTGCCAGGTAAATTTGTTTTAGTTTTCCTTACCTGCTCTCTACTTGCTGCAAACATGAGAGAGAGGAAGATGCAGTGCTACTAGTTTGGAGTGACACCGTATTGCGTTACGTGACACCGCGTAAGGGCTGCAGAAAAGGGGTATATTGATGAGCCTACCTTCCGGAGACTAAACAGGAAGGTCTTGCCAACTGCAAGTGAGTGTGTGCTGAGTGCGCAAAACTGTTTTCCGAGGCCAGCTTTGGTGTCATAATTGTGTAACCCCTCTGGGACACAGTCATTTCTGCTGGCACTGACTATCTTGCAGTTCCTAGTAGTGACCAGCAGATGGTGAGCTTCTATGCACATGGCTGGATTCAAGACGCCAGTTTAGTTTGAGTTTGGTTTTAGAGCTGAGGGAAGGAACCTCTTCTAAACAGGGGATGGAGACCTGTCTGATCCTGTGCTGGAGTATCCTGGAAGAAGCATTCCAGCAGACAGATGTAACCAGACCAAAGCACATAACTGTTTCTGGCAGAGATTGCTGTGAAGAGCAGGAATTCCAGCAGCAGTTAAAGGGGCAGGCTTTTCCCTTCCTGAACTGACCTGTTTGCAGACTGTGGAGCGGTGAGCTTGAAACCTCTCCACCCTGAATCTAGTTATACAATTAAAGTGACCTTGCTCTAAAGTTTTTCTGATAATTGGAAGATTACAGAATAACCCAAACCATAATGTGGATTACAATTACTTTGGGTCCCAACTATGTGTACCAACTAACGATACCGAACTGCCACTGGGGTGAAGCCTAGGGTGGGCCACAGTATTTGTTGTGGGAGGGTGAATACCATATTAACTATTGGATTCTTGAACTCTTTTACTGCATTATATTAATTTATCTGTTATATTCCTGCATAAGGGTTTCTTTCTGTGCAATACAAAGTTCTGTTTAATATAGTTCAGTGTCATTTTTATTGCTCACTTGGATATGTTCCCAAATGGGCCCCACATCCATACCCTGGCTGCCCAGCTGGGTGGAGGCACTGCCTCAGTCACGTACCCCAACTCCCAGGTAGTGGAGGATCAGGATCAGGCTGCAGAGCACAAGGAGGCTTCTGGGTTAAAGTACCACAAGGGTATTCGTGAGCCTATGCAAAATTCTGTTACAATTACAAGACACTCGCAATTATGACACCGCTTTTAGTCCCTGAGTATTATTTTTTTGAGCAATTGAATTACATGCATTTATTGGATGTCAAATGACAAAGGGAGTATAGATTGAACCCTGGCCATGTGCCACCATAAAGGCCTCTGCGTGCCAGTGGTGGCACGCGTGCCATTGGTTCGCCATCACTGCCTTAGGAACTCGGGTATCATGGGGACTAGAGCTTGGTCCTTTCCTTATCTTCCAACCCTGGGAGCTCAGTGTTGGTATATCCCCATGGTACTTGTATGTCACATTGGAGAAGAGCTACCACCCAAGAGAGGAGGAGCCAAAACCTCCCAAAATACAAAAAAAAAATAAAAATGAAACATTCAGGTTCCTGGTGAGCACAAAATAGATTTTAATAGTAGTGTTCAATTAGTTACATATGTGTGTAGTCAGGAGAGCAGCAAGGACAATATTTTGGCTACTACAGAGAAAAGGATTTAACAGGTAAGACTAAAATCCTCTTATCAGCCACTTTTTCACCTGTTCACCCAGTTTTTCTAATGTTTCTCCAGATAAAAAACATCCTGCTCTGTATGTATTTCCTTATGCAGTGTAGTGTCATCAGCAAAAACTGAGACATTACTTTCATTACCCGTAATCATTGGGTACAGGACTGAACCACTGACAAGTTTAGATTTTCTTGAAAATATTCTATTTGCAACCATTCGCTGCATTCTATCAACCAGTTCTCTGTCCATTCAGTTTTCCCCTCCAATACTTTTTAATTTATACACTAACTTGTTCTGGTGCACAGTATCAAATGCTTTTGCAAAATCTAAGAATACACTATCCACAGCAGTAACTTGTCCCAGTTACCACTTACCCTTTCACATAATTCAAGTAACTTTGTTTGCATAATCAGTTCTTCATGAAACCATGCTGGCGTCACATAGTCCTGATTACTATGAGTTAGAAATCCTTCTAATATCTTACTCACTATGAAAGTCATTCTTGCAGCTCTGTAATTTCCTGGTTTAGAGCTTGCTCCCTTTTTGAATAATGGCATCTGCTTTCCTCCAAGCAATGCAGTTGCTTCGTTTGTATTTATAGAAGAAAACTATTTATTTGACTCAATAAGTAATTCACTGGTCTCAGCCTTAAACTTTTAATTCAAAATGGTGTTAAGCACCATTTAAAAAAATGTGAATTTGGGGATCTTTTATTTAGTTTACTTTACAGGTCACTTTAAATGTGCCCTTCTGCTGCATTTTCAACTTACTGTTTTGACACCCGCTATTACTAGCACAACATTTACAATAGTAAGTTGTATGGAGGAGGGCAAGAGAGAAATGTTATGTTTTCTGATAGAGGCAGATAGGGACTTGACTTAAGCTGGGGTGCCTTGATGGGGCAGGCAAGCTTTCCATAACCTTGGCCAAAAATATGACACTAAACCCCACTGTTTTATTTGTAGCAAGTCATAGGTTGCTTGTCTGTATATCTCAGGGTTTGATATGCAGACAACCTTTTTTGTTCACTTACTATAGTAGCCAAAATATTGTTCTTGATGCTGTCCTGCCTATACACATATGTAACTAATTGAACACTACTAATACAAGCTATTTTGAGCTCTCCAGGGGCTGGATTCTATTGCAGGTGCTAAATGTTAACACCCGTTTTATCAAACATTTTCCTAATGAAGTCTATGGAGAAAACTGGAAATAAAAGCAGAGATAAAATTAGCACCTGTAATAGAATCTAGCCCAAGGAATCTGTATGTTTCATATTTTTTGTATGTATTTTGGGAGGTAGCTGCCAAAATAGGGTGATAGCTGAGTTAGGTAAGGTATAAATGCTTCCCTCATAAGGTGGAATCATTGGTTTTAACTGCATTATGCAAACAGGGCCGGACTGGGAATAAAAACCAGCCCTGGAAAAAATTGCTGACCAGCCCCATAGCATTGCGTCATTATACCAGCCTCATAGCATAATGGAATTTTTTTTCTTGTTTATAAAAGGGGAAAACATGCATTTTAAAAGACATCTGAATGCCACCACCAGAACAATAGAGAGTTATTTATATATATATATATATATATATATATATATATATACACACACACACCACCTCTTGACTCTCGATTCCCCTCTTTTGCCTCTTTCTCCCACTCTTCATTCCCACCTTTTGCTTCTTTCTCCCCCTCTTGACTCTTGAGCCCCCTCCTTTTGCCTTTTTCTCTCCCTTTTGATCCCCCTTTCACCCCTTCCTTGACTCTTGATCCCACCTTTTGCCTCGCTCCCCTTCTTGCCTCTTTCTCCCCTTCCTGATCCCCCCTTCTTTTGCCTCTTGGTCCCTCCCTCCTTTTGCTTCTTGATTGCCCCTCCTTTTGCCTCATGATCCCCCTCCATTTGCCTCTTTTTTCCCACTCTTGACCCCCCTCTGCCTCTTTCATCCGGTCTTGATTCCCCCTCTTGTCAAGTTGCCTCTCTTTACCCCTCTTGATTTTTCTTTCTCCATTCTCCTCCTCTTGATCCCCCTCTTTGCCTCTTTCCCCCTCTTGCCTTAATCCAGCCTTAACTCTTGTCTTCATCCCCCTTTTGCCTTTTTCTCTCCCTCTTGCCTCTCTCCCCCTTTCCTGATTCCCCCCTTTTGCCTCTTTCTCCCCCTCTTGTCCCCCCTCCTTTTGCCTTTTTCTCCCCCCCCACTTTCCTCTCTTTTGATCTCCGCTTTGCCTCTTTCTCCCCCTCATTAACTCTTGATCCCCCTTTTGTATCTCTCTCTCTCCCCTTCTTGACTCTTGATCCCAACCTTTTGCCGCTTTCTCCCCTTCTGATCCCCCTTCCTTTTGCCTTTTTTCTCCCTTTTGACCCCCCTCTGCCTCTTTTACCCGCTATTCATCCCTCTTTTGCCTTTCTCCCCCTCTTACCTCTGTCTCCAAATCACAAGTGTTTAAGGTAGGAGCTGCCATCCTACCCGGTGTGCAGACACAGTGCTTTCCGCGCTGCGTCTGACGTCACTGGGTCTAGACCCGGCCTGCCTCCACTCAGTAGCCGGGCCGGTGGTTGTTCACATCTCTCGGCCGCGGATGATTGGAAAGGATCAAACTTTTATTTAAGAAGCCCCGGCCGGCCCCTAGGAAGCCCAGTGCTGGCGGCCTACCGGGATTTTTCACGGTATCCCGGTAGGCCAGTCCGGCCCTGTATGTAAAGTACATGTTCATATATTAGAGGCAGATAGGGATTTGCCTTAATCTGGGGTGCCTTGACGGTGCATGCAAGCTTTCCATATCTTTGGCCAAAAATATGACACTAAACTCCCACTGTTTTATTTATAGCAACTTTTTGTTCCCTTACTATGTTTTTTGATCAGCTTCTCTGAGGAAAGTAGGTATGTGCATCTTTTTCTAAGCACTTTAGTGCATGTTGCATTGGAGAAATTCATTAATTTAACCCTTTGTATTGGATGACTCTCTGGCAGTCAGAAGATTAATGCTGCAGTGGAGCAATATTAGGGATAGGCAGTGCAGTAGAGCAATAATTAGGAAAGGCAATTGCACCATAGGGAACAAATAAAAAGGTTGTTTTAAAGGATCAATTACGTTTTATTATTGTCAAAAGAAGCATATATTGAAAGTTTTTTCTGTTGATTACAACAATGGCAATCCGGGTGATTTATTCAAATGTTATTACACTTCAAACTATGTGTTGAAGCTGTTACAATCTCATTTTTATGTATGTAGCCAGTGGCTCCCTTGTCCCACTGAAAGCAATGGAGTAAGCGTCTGGACACCAGGTGGCACTGTTGCAGTGATTTTGGAGAAAAAAAACATCTTCCAGTAGTAGGAATTATTCTTTTTTAATAATAAAATGTCATTGCTCCTTTAAAGTGGCATAATTTGCCAGTGGAGGCCTCGCTGCAAACATTTTTTGGGACGCCTACAACAAACATTTTCACAGAAGTGTAACCTTGGAACTGATCGACCCCATGCAGTTACACTTCTGCCTTCAGTGGTAAAGAGGTCTCCAACACATTGCAAAGCAATCAAATTAGCCCTCAAGGGGTTAGCAATCCAGGGATAACAAGAACCATTTCAGTCAGTGAGATATTTTGCATACTTGTTTTTTAAGGTGCTGTTGGTTTACATCAGGCTTGCTCCATTTTCTTTATACATGTGAACCTATTTGTAGGACAGGGGTTTGTGATATTGTTTGTGCGTGTGAGTGCTCATGTATGGTAGTGCAGTAGCTGACAGAGAATTGCTTTAAACCTTTGAGTGCCAGAGGGGTATGCAACGCATGTGTTGTGTAACTCTCTGGCACTCAAAGGTTTTATGTGTAGTGAGCAGGGCTAAGGGCAGGTGGGTGGGATTTCCACTGCTCCGTTACAAGACACCTAGAAGGCGTTTCTCCTATACACACATTAAATGCCTTTGCAGGCTTTTGCAGTCATTCACCTTTCTATGTCATTCAGCTCCAGACTGAACTGTCAACATGATGCAGCTGTCGAACTTGGCCGTACTCTTAACGTTGTTGCTGGGAGCTGCTCATGGTACTTATTACAGGATGTTTGGATACTCCCCTCACAGAAGCTACAATTTTCTTCCTATGGTTCACGGCAACATGGTACTGCCAGTTTCTAGACCTTCTGTGTTAGCCAGTCCTCCATATACAACTAGTGTTCGCCAAAAGCCACAGCAGAAACCTGTTGAGGTGATCCAGCCAACAGGTAAGAAAGTAGAGGTATGGGTTAACCAATAGAGAGAAATTTTAGCTACGTAGTTGGTACCCTGGCGGAACCTGAAGAAGTTGCAGCATTACCAAACAGCAGTACGCAGCTGCAGTATCTGGCAGTTTAGGGGGAAGATTCACTATGCGGTGATGGAGTGGAGATGACTTCTCCAGTTTATCACTTCTCCAGTTCCTATGTTTTCCTATGGAGCCTATTCATTAAGATCTCCAGAGTTGAAGAAATTTTAGTGCATATGCACCATAGAATAACATAACAACTGGAGAAGTGATCTCCACATTATCACCTTTTTATCACCGCTTAGTGAATCTCCCAGTGTGATTCTGTGACTTTTGATGGACAGTGGAACAAGGATGATGTGCAGACTGTGTGCAATTCTGTGACTGTCAGTGGACTATGTAATTAAGTGTGATTTTGTGAGTGTCGGTGGGTGAGTGGAAGATGAAATCATTTTGCACAGTGCAGTTTTGGTTTCTGTTACATTGCTCATGTATTAGGAACTATAACCTCATCTCTTCTAGAAATGTAATTACATGTAATTACATGACATTTCTTCCCCGGTACATTTTAACCTAAATATTTAGTCTTATGGTACTAGTACCAGCATGCATGCTAATATACATTTAATATTAATACAATTTTAACCCCTTTGGATGCTAGAGACATTGTGAATGCATGCCTTTGTCACACATTGGAGACCAATAAGTAACATGATTAACAGAGGAAAACCTTCATACAACAGTCAGATCTGTCTTTTATATTAACTCTGTTGCAGTTTGTAGTTGGACAGTGACATTATGATGTTCAAAAAACACTTACATGGTTCAAGGGAATACTGGATTTGTTCATAATTTTATCTTTTTCAGACGTAGACTTCTTCATAATATACATTGGACTTAAACTAAAGGCAGACTTTATTGATCTCATTAAATACAGACAACTGCATAGAATTACATAAGTGACCCACCACAGGGTATGTAACATACAGGGGGAGATATTCTAAGGTGCGATAAAGAGGGGATAAAGTGGAGATGACTTCTCCCATGTTTTGTGATCTTGTCCTGTCTCTTTAGTGCTCTCTCTCTCTCTCTCTCTGTCATTGATGCTTTCTTTTTCTCTCACATGTTGTCTCTCACCTGTCTGTGCAGTTCTAGTCTCATTAAATTTATCTATTCAAGCTACTTATAACTTGTGCTTTTTGTTATGCCAAAGTTAACCCTTTTAGTGCCAGAGGAGCACTCAGCACATTTCTTGGCACTCAAAGGGTTAATAATTTTATAGATTTGGTTTTGATTAAGGAATCTAATCTAATCATCAGATCTTTACCCCCAGACTTGGTCATATAAAACTGCATAATGAATTACCCACCTTCTCAGCAGCTAAGCAGAGGGGTGGAATAAATTAATAAGGAGGAATCAATACCTTCAAGACAGAAGCTCTTACTAAACGCAGGGCTTGGAAAGTCCTAACAATTTCAAGAAAAAGGTGTATTTTAGAAAATAAAATATAAATACAAACATAATATAAATAAGTAATTTTAATAAATAGGCAAAGCTTTTCTTAAAGTGATATGTGTGGTTTAACACTTTGAGTACCAAAGAGCTATCCAATGTTTTGCATTGCAATGCTTTGGAGATCTCTCTGCCACGCAAAGAGTTAATTGCCTGCCCAGAGCTCAGCAGTTGTTTAAAGCAGACCTACCCTCACATTACTGTAGGGTTATTTCATTGTTTGACCTTGAGCTGTTGGGAACTACAACTCCCACCATCCCCAACTACCCCTGCTTTAGTGCATCTCCCCCTCGGACATGTAACTGACAATCAAGGAATAAGAAATGTATGTGAACATTAGTCATATAACACCATGTGGATTGTGCAGCTCCTAGAGGTCCCTCCAACATCCACCTTACAGAGAATTACTGTGGAGAGCAAGCACTTTCACAGAACAACTGCTTAAAGGGGAACAAACACATTTTAAGTTTGGTGATTTTGAAAGGGCTTTCAAATCCACCTATACTTATCTCAACCATACTTTATTTAAAATTATAGTTTAACCCTTTGAGTGCCAGAAAGATATCCATTGCATTGCGTTGCACTGCAATGCATTAAATACCTCTCTGACACTCAAAGGGTAAACCCTTTAAGGACCAGAGAGGTGTGCAACATATCTCTTTACAATGCTTTGCACACCCCCTCTGGTTCTTTAAGGGATAAGAGATATTTACCTTTATATATTTGTCAGTTTATGAACAAAAAGATATTACTGAGTATCACAGCCTTGTGTGTCAGATGTTAACATTCCTCTTTCCCTCAAATAAAAGGTCCTACCAGGAACTACTGACTAATTTGGATTAATGACAAATAAAGCTAAATATCTCAAAATATAGTTTTAAATAAAAAATAGCTAATATAAATATAGGGGACTCTGAAAGCCCCTATATATTCATATGAAGTGTTCCACTTTAAGAAACACTGGTTGTATGATAATTTGTGGATTTTCTTAACATTCGCGAAGGAAATTCAGGATTTTATTAAAGACACAGAGGCGAGTATTATGCATTTAACTTCATCTTTACTTCTCAGCAGCAATGTTTAAACATTTCATAAAGAAACAAACTTGATAAACAGGTAACCCCGCCCCATATACAGGTAACCAATCCCACTCTCTTCCAGGTGTATAAGTGTATTAGTATGTAGAACTATTTCCTCTTTCTTTGATGAAATAAACCGGATTAAACCAATGATGAATCTGTAACACGTCTTGAAAATAACACATCTCATTCCCCATGAGGTGACTGTTCAACCATAAGTTCGATTAACCTAATAAAAGAGATAAAGAGTGCACAAAAAAGGGATTGTTAGACATAGGGAGGGGTAAAGTTCGCCTCCATGTCTTTAATAAAATCCTGACTTTCCTTCACGAATGTTAGGAAAATCCACAAAGTCATGGAGGCTCATATAATGCAAGTTTAAAGCTGTTGTATGACAGTTGCAGATACATGATTAATTGGTTTGAAATAATATGCTTTGAAGGTGGATTCATTGGACCAATCTGCCGCTCTGAAGATATCTTTGAGTCTAGCCCCAGCTATGAAGGATTTGGAGGCCATAGCTCCCCTAGAGGATTGAGCTCCAAATAGATCAATGTTAATACCTGCTGACAGCATGATCCATCGAACCCACCTAGCCAGAGTAGTTGAAGAAACTGGCAAATGTGGTTTCACATAAGAAATCAATAATTGATGAGAATCAGAATGTGTAAATTTGGAAATAACTGCTTCATAAGTTTTTAAACAAAGAACAACACACAACTGGGGGTTATGTGGGAAATTCGGGTAGAAGATTTCCTTAGTTGCTTTTTTAGTTCTTCTAGAAATCCTAAATCCAACCCCACCAAGTTCATAAGACCTATTGGAGACATCCAGAGCATGGAGATCAGATACTCTACGAAAGGAAATGAGGCAAAGAAGCATCATACATTTTGCGGAAAGTATTTTGAGTGATGTCTTCGTTAGGGGGCCAAGACTATAACAGTAAGATGACCAAATGAACGTCCCAAAGATTGGAATATTTTGGTGTAGGTGGTCTACAGAATTTTATCCCTTTCATCAGTTTGCATAATAGCAGATGTTGGCCTATGGGGGAACCCTTGATAGATTTTTGAACCTCCTAATTAGAAGATCTGTAACAGTTAATGGTTCTAAAAGCTTTACCCTCCTGAAAGCAGTCAGATAAGAAATTTAGGATGGAGCCTAAATCTGAAGAAATGGGATTCAGGTCCCTTTCCAGGCACCAACGAACCCAGATTTTCCAACAGAATTGATAGCATGCTTTGGTACCTGATGCCCAAGCTTCAGATAGGAGGAATCTAGGTGATTCTGAAAGGCCGTTGATAAGTCCTGTACGCCCAAGATTTAAGAAGCCAAAACATGCAGCTGATTTTGAAGAAGTAAATTATGAGAGTTCCCTGTTGAATCCAGCAATAACTAGTAGTAAGGAGTTATATAACGGGGGAAATCTATGGGGAGCTCGAGAAGTGAAGGGAACCATGGCTGGGCTGTCCAAAAGGGAGTGATTGAGACTAGAGTGACTTTCTGTTTCCTGACCTGGAGGATGACTCTGGATATCATTTTGAAGGGAGGGAAGGCGTAGCTCCCGTGAGTGGACCAAGTTTGGAGAAAAGCATCCAGGGCTAAAGCTTCTGGATCTGACCTCCAACTGAAGAAATTGGGTAGACGAGTGTTCAGTCTGAAGGCAATAAGGTCTAACGTTAATGGGCCCCAGACTGGGTTCAAGTGTTCAAAAGTTAAAATGTGGAGTGTCCAATCGATGAAATCTGTTAAGTGTCTGGAGTTTCAGTCCGCAATGGTGTTGGATAGACCCGGAAGGTACTCCACCTGGATTGAGATGTTCTTTTCCAGACAAAAGTGTCAGAGTTCCTTGACCAGAATTGCCAGTGGTTTGGATTTTGTATCGCACAGATGTTTGATGTATCGTACTGCTGATACATTGTCCTTCTTCAGAACTATGCAGCAATTTGACAAATTTTTTGTAAAACTTTTTATTGCAGATGACCCTTTTAGCAACTCTAAGCAGCTGATATTCATTTGCTTCTCCAAAGAGGGACCTTTTTCCTCCAGTGGTGACATTTCCGCACCGGGCACCCCAGCATAAAGTACTCACGTCAGACTCGATGGTTATCTCTGGAGACATCCCAGAGATCGCTTTCCCGTTCCATGCCTTCATGTGATTCAGCCACCATTGCAGTTCTTCTCTTGCATCTATGGATAGAAGAATGATGTCCAAGTATCCAAGGCCTTTGCAGAGATGTAGGCTCTTGATTCTTTGTAAGGCACCATGAATCCCAGAAATTTGATGACTTGAGTCGATTGGGCGAAAACAGGCCGAACGGGAGACAAGTGAACTGCCATGTAATTACCTTCCAAATGAATTGAAGAAGATTTTGCTGATGTTGGGTAATAGGAATAGTTAGGTAGGCATTGTTCAGATCTAATTTGACCATCCAGTCTAATGGCATCAGAAGATCCCTGAGGCAGTGAATGCCTTCCATTTTGAGGTCTCTCAGATTTATGACTGGATGTACCCCTGAATCTTTTTTGTGTACCAGGAAGATATTACTGATAAAACCTGGTTCTGACAGAGGGGCTATAGTAATGACTCCTTTCTTTTGGAATTGTAGAATTTCTAAATCCTCTAGATGGAAATCCTCTTTTTGAGAAATGGATAGAATTTGGTATGTTTTGCTGATAAGGGTAAGTGTAAAATTTGAATTGTTTGAAATACCCATTGATCCGAGGTTATCAGCGACCAAGCGTGGAAAAAATGGGTGAGTCTGCCACCCACAATTTCCTCAACGGGAAGGGAAAGGACACTTAAGTGAGGTCTGGAATGTTGAAATCTACAGGGATTCTTTCCTCTCCATACTCTGCCGTGTGGCGGGTAGATAGGAGGGGGGTCTATTCTCTTGAGAGTATGTTCCTCTCGTAAACTGGTTTGGGTCTGGTGAATTCTTATACTGCCCCTTAAAGGAACTCGAAGCTTGGCCGGGAAGTCAATCTCTACCCTTCCCGGCCCTGACAAAAACCCGTCTTTTGAAGACTTTTTTCATAGACTTTTTGGCTTTGGCGAGGGCCGTGAAAGTGCTGATGAACCTTCCCAAATTTTTTATAAATGTTTCACCGAACAGGAGTTCATTAGCCTCTGGGCCAACCTCAGTGGTCGCCATCTCGAAAAGTTTGGGATCTATTCGTAGAACTATAACTCTACATCTTTCCGTGGATAATGTGATGTTGGCATTCCCTAGAAGGCAAGGTGCCCTCTGGATCCAGCCCCTTAATATATATAAATCAACATGAAATGAAGATGAAATGGCCTCTTCAGTTAGGTCAAAATTTGGGCTAGAGGACCTACAATGTATAAAGCTGTATATTTATATTGTTTCAATGAATGCTCAATGCCCTTTCTGTGGTCTCTCCCTGATTTTGATGTATAATGGGCCATTTGAGGGTCCATGACTGGTGTCTCACATGTTTTGTTTATAGAAGGCCTGGGGCATTCAGACTTAAATTTATTCCTCGCCTTTGGATCTAAGGCTTTCCTCACCCATAAGTCAAGATATTTTGCACCGTGATTTTTTGGTATCCACTCTGTGGATCTGGGGTGCTGAATATTGCCAGGGTCGGAAATGGGGCCGCATTGTTCATTCAAAATGTTCGTATTCCCAACATCATTGTCCTCCAGGTCTAAGTCAGTATCTGCACTGTCAAGTGAATAAGTAGGGTCTGAGGATTGACTTGAATTATTATCTGATTCTTTGTCAGAATAATCTGAGGATGAGACTACACAGAAAGAATCAGGCTTAGATCTTGTCTTAGTTCTTTTTCTAGGATTTTTATACTCCTGAGAAGAGGTTCTTATTAGTGGGATTGACCCACATGTCTGGGTGCCAGATATACTGGACAAATCAACATAAGAACAGGTAGGTTCTTTTTCAATGGGACAATGTTTGTCTTTTCTTCTTCTTTTTCCCCCAGTATGAGTTTGTCCTTCTTTGTCAGGAGAAGATAAAGTCAAGGTAGAATTTCCCATATGATGCGGAAGGGCATCCAATTGGGGTTTATTCCTAGGTTGTTGTTCAATAACGTCTGCTAAGGACTTCACTTGAGTTTTGGACAACTGGCCCATACACTAGGATATGGCATTGGATATAGATTTGTTGACCGATTGGTCTAAAATGTGTTGGATATGTTCATCATCTATTCTTGAAGCCAAAACTGTATGCTCCTGGGAATCAGAGTCCACAGAAACATAGTCCTCCACTAAAAAGTGAGGGGGGATTTTATTACCCTTTAAGGGAGTGTCGGGAGAGACCAGTTTTTTGTGAGACATTTCAACCTTATCAATAATAGACAGAGGCTTCAAATATTAAGGAATACTATTTAAAATAATATGAGGTATAAGGTAACAGTTAAGATATATAACTATATACGAATAAATATATCAATAAATATAATGAGAGGTATAAGTGAGAACATTTTCTTTCACAGTAGGACAAGAAATTCACCACAAAAGCAATTTGTAAAGTAGAGGGCGTCTGGAATGGCAGAAGCATACACCAAGTGATATTCGCGCCAGAGCAGAAGCCACGCATGTGCAGAGAGAACAGGAAAAGTAAACTTCCCAAAACCAAGATGGCCGCCACATGTAGGAACGGCCTAAGCACAATGTTGCAATGAGTAAAGTGCCACGCAGTACAGCGCAATGGAAGGTGTGAGGGAAACCAAACGGGAAACAAGGGTGGAAAGAAAAGGACAACTACAGAGGTCCAAAATGAAAGGTAACGATAAAACAATAAGGAGACGAGCGGTACATGTACATGCACCGAACAGGGACACCAAAAAGAGGAAGGTTAAATAGAAATGCGACTAGTGGAATAACAAGTAAAGGCAACAGGCAGGCATTAAATTTGAAGGTAGAGGGAAGTATGGAAAGAAATATACAAGGAGTAATAAGAGGAAAATGTATAAATGAAAAGGGAGCTACGTATAATAAATCACATAAATTGAAAATATACAACCATAAAGGTGACAAGAAATATGTGTATATATGATATACAGTGACAAAAAGCATACATAAGTTGACATATGAGTGAAATATATTGCAATATCAAGTTTAAGAAACTATAAGACACAGAAGTAAAAGTGATACCCATCTGCCACTGAGCAGCACAGAAAGAGGAAATAGTTCTACATACTAATACACTTATACACCTGGAAGAGAATGGGATTGGTTACCTGTTTAAGGGGCGGGGTTACCTGTTTATCAAGTTTGTTTGTTTCTTTATGAAATGTTTAACCTTTGCTGCTGAGAAGTAAAGATGGAGTTAAATGCATAATATGAGCCTCCGTGGCTTGACATAAAATTCAGCACTCTAGGAAATAATAGTGAGGTTATATGGGGGATATTTGTGTTACAGTGTAGAATCTTTGAAGTTATTTATTGGCAAACTCTCTGTCTCCCAAAGTGCTAGTATGATTGCTTAGTAATGTGTTGGAGACATCTCTCACAATCACAGGGTTAGAAGCCCCACTTTACTCAATGGAGACTTTTACTTGTCCTCTATGGTGCAGTTGGTTTGACCCAAGATTGCCCCAGTTTTACATTGCGTATCAGCCTTACTGAAACAAAAAAGAAAGAAGCAGTGAATACGATCTCTAAGTGTAGTATTTTCTTGTTATTATGACCTTCACCACACACCTCTGGTGCCATTCACTTTTTCAGAGGTACTAACCCTTTGAGTGTCAGAGGGGTACGCATTGCGTTGCATACCATCCTGGCACTCAGAGGGTTAAGACTGGCCTCCACAGTATGAGAGCGGGCCATGGATAACACCCCAATGCTGGTGTAGCATAGGCACAATGGTCCCCACTTCCAATACTTTTCGGTCGATCAGTCACATCATGAGGGTTCCTATTGTGTGTGCTTTATTTATACAAACAACTATGTGTTTAAACATTTTGTATTTTATTATTATAAAACAACTGAAAAGTTGTAAATGTTACAACCTTGTTGTACAAATCATAAATACACTCTAGGCATTTCGTGACTATATGTCACTTTATTACGAGTTTCTATGTACTATGATCATAGTAGATACAGACTTAATGACTCACATTGTTTTGGAGACCTTTATCAATCAAGGGGTCAGGCACATATAATAAAAGCTGGGGCGGGGGGGGAGGGGTTGTGAGCCAGTGGGTGGTAACTGATGCACATTGTCCAAGCAGTTGCATGTTCATATAGATACTCACATTGAGGTGAGGACTGGGAAAGGTGACAGATCACCCGTAATTATCTTTGAAATGTTGTAATGTCTCAAGCTTTTGTCATTGTTTTATACATTTATATGACGTCTTTCTCATTTTTATATTTAAAATTGGTGAACACGTTTATTTTGTATTTAACACTTTCAGTGCCAGATGGATCATCAGGTCTATACAAATGGAAACTGTCTAATGATGGTTCCCTTTCATAGACAAACTCAGATTTTCCAAAAAGTGTGTTTCCAGACATAAGCGTTATAACAATACCTAGAATTAGTTGTGTGTACTGCTCCATCCAAAAGCCATTGCAGCTGTTTGTGCACATAGACCTGTGGTAGATCTGCAGCTGTCCTCCAGGTGTTGTTGGGCTACAATTTACATTATTCTTTGTGAGGTATTGGCCGGCTGAGGATGATGGGAGCTGTGGACCAAAAACAGCTGGAAGCAGGATACAGGAAACCCAACCCGAACATTTCCCATTACTGAGGGTGCTAAAACATTTTTTATCTGCCCTTTAAAGAGCAAAGGAATGCAAAGGGGCTTCTGGCTAACCCCTCTCCATTTGCTTTTTGTCTTTTAAAGAAGCAATCAACATTTTTTAAAAAGAAAATAAATTATATAGGGATATTAGTGCTGTGTAAATCAAGGATATTACTACTGTTGGGAGCATTATCAAAAGTTTTTACATTAAACTGCAATTTTCTATTGTGGCCACCAGATGGTGTTGCCCATATCACTTATTAGGTAGAACTGTGGTCTTGACTCAAACTTCCCTATAAAGTGCATTATAAATAAAATTACATTTTGGACATTAGTTGACCCTTTTTCTAACAATTTAATTAAAAAAGAGTCCTGATATAGTACATTTGTGTGTATATTTATATGTCTGAAACAGATCAAAGAAAACTGACTAGTTGGCGATGGAAGTAGTGGTTCACAGCAGTTTGGCATACAGAGTTTCTACTGCTGTACCAGAATTCCATGCAGTAACATGCAAATGAAGTTACACTGTGCATCTAGTTTTTAAATTCTAAAACCCATATAAATTAAAAATAATTTGAGATGTAATATCATTTGAGTGATTCATCTCCCAGAAGGATGAGTAACCTTGTTTTTCTATCAGGAAAATTTCTATATGCTGTTCATGAAAAAATGTAAAATGTAGTAAATGCGATTGTTGGATTGGTTTATCATAACATTTTCCTGTATGTCTGATTTGTCCTCTGCTATTCCCTTCACAGAAAGTGCATGCAAGAGTCGTCCCATGGACTTGGTGTTTATCATAGACAGCTCCCGCAGTGTCCGTCCTCAGGAGTTTGAGAAAGTCAAGATCTTTCTCTCAGACATGATTGACACCCTAGACACAGGCGAGCGGGCTACTCGTGTAGCCGTGGTAAATTATGCCAGCACTGTGAAAACTGAATTCTTTCTCAAGACCCACTTCAATAAGGCTGCAATGAAGAAAGCTGTGACCTTGATCACTCCACTGTCCACAGGCACCATGACTGGACTAGCCATCCAGACTGCCCTGGAGGAGGCATTCACTGTGGAGTCAGGAGCGCGCCCTGCATCTTTCAACATTCCAAAAGTGGCAATCATTGTCACAGATGGCAGACCTCAAGACAGGGTGCAGGACATTGCTGCCAGAGCCCGTAACATGAAGATAGAGATATATGCTGTTGGAGTTGATAGGGCAGATATGCAATCTCTTAAACTGATGGCCAGTGAGCCTCTCGATGAGCATGTCTTCTACGTGGAGACTTATGGAGTCATTGAAAAGCTTACCTTAAAGTTCAGGCAGAGTCTTTGTGGTAGGTTTTCACAGGACTGTATATATTACAGTGCAGTGGTTTCCAAACTTTTTGTAATGGTGGAACCCTGTGATTTCACATGAAACCTCCGTGGAATCTTAACAGACAATCCCATTAACCGCTTAGAAACTAAGGAGGTTTCCATTACAATGAAGCCCTCTCTAGCCTCCAAGGAGTTAACACTACAGGGTATCATTACTAATTATAGTGGAATGATGGTTTGTATTAAAACTAGCATTAAAGTGGACCCATTAATAAGTTTAATCAATGTTAAAGAGAATGAAAAATTGCCTATATATATGTTGTTTTAGCCATTTGTGAGAAGATAACCTTTATTTTTATGGTGGCACAGTGTGGCACTTTATGTTAATTAGTTTTTGTGCCTGGCCAATAGCACAACATACAGACTGTGTTATGAATGGATCTAGACAGAACCCCACAATGGGGTTTTGATAGTCTAGCCTTGAACAGAGCTAATTAACATGCTGTGCTGGCAATTAGCATATAGTGCCATAGTGTGCCAGTAAAATGTAAAGGTTAATTTCCCAAATACTATTTATTTATTTATTTTAATTATTTATTTTTTTAATGGATACTGCAATATAGCTTGTCCTAGGGCAGTGGTGTCCAAATTCTATCCTCAAGGGCCACCAACAAGCCAAGATGTAAGGATATCTATGATTAAGCACAGGTGAATTAATCAGTGGCTTATTCATTTTGATTGCCCCCTGTGCGCAGACAGGGAAATCCTTAACCCCTTAAGGACCATTGACATGGCAAGACCGTCACGCTGGTCCGACACTTAAGGACCAGTGACGGTCCTGGCAAATCACGTACTTTTACTCACAGAGCGCGGTGAGTAATACCGGGGACTGAAGTTGATCGCACCAAGACCGGAGCAATCTCTTTCAGTCCCCCGTTCGACGTGCCGGTACACGTGATCAGTCACGTGGTACGGCACATTGAACTTCCCTATCTGGTCCTTAAAGGACCACACACCCCGGGACCGCTGGTCCTTAAGGGGTTAAATCCTGGCCTGTTGGTAGCTCTTGGGGTTTGAACTTGGACACCCCATCTTAGGGTAACAGGTCCACTGTTTTAGCCTAAAGGTTTAGGTA